>SJVG01000222.1:0-47224 GCA_034774675.1 Scedosporium minutisporum
CGACGTGCTCGCTGTCTTATTACCCCTCGCCATAGACTTGGTGTGCTTACGGTGTCTCTCGCAGTTGCTCGCGGTCGTATCCGCGGCGGTCTTGTACCGCTTTCGTGGGCCGTCCTTGCTGCGCAAGCGGGTGAGGACCCTGGTATTCGTGGCGGGGGGGAGGGGTTGGCCGGGTTGTTGCTGGATGGGTAGCTCGGTTTGGGGGTCGACGGGGGAGTATTTCATGAGGGCTTCGAAGGAGTCGTATGTGTAGATCTTTTGGAGGTTGTCGAGGGCGTTGATGAGCCATTGGGGTGGTGGGGGCTATTGGTAAAGTTCAATGTTAGCGGGGAACAGACTCGAAATATAAGGGGGGAAGAAGAAGGAGAAGAAAACTTGTTACATACCGGTGTGGGGGGTCCACGACCTGGAATGGGAGGAGGGGCAGACACCCTGCCTATTTGAGGCGCCTTGGTGCCATGAGGTTGCGGTGTAGCGGATGAAGTGCCAGGCGCCGGCGTCGAGGAAGAGGCAGCCCCAGGTGTGGCTGGAGGCTCCATGGTGCCCAAACTAGGCCGCGCCCTAGCCGAAGGCGCAGGGCTCTGAGACACGCTCGGCGTACGGGCGCCGCGCGGTTCGCTGAGCAGCCGTCTAAGTTTGTCCTTATGCACCCTGAGCGTGATGATAAGCCTCTCGTCCTGGTCATCCACGGTATCCCTTCCGTAGCGGCGCGCCGTGCGAGTCTCGTGATGATGCGTAATAGTAGCTTCGGGGGTCTCCGACCTGCCGAGGTTGGCCATGCGTTGCTGAGCGGCAGACGCTGCTCCGCGCATGCCCCTTGTCCTAGCGGTGCCTTGCGCGAGAGCAGAGGGTGCGGGCGACTCGGGCGACGAGTCGTCGCTCTCCTCGGAGTCGGAGATTTCGCCGTCCCGAGCGGCGCCTCGCTTCCGACCTGTCGCCGCGCCCGCCACTCGCTTGTAGAGTCTGCTTTCTTCGATATCCCGAGCGGCGCCGGGAAGGACGGTGGACACAATGAGAGTCCTGATGGTGCGCTGTCTCTCCTTGAGGTCTGGTAGTTGAGGCCCTCCGCGACGATTGACAGACCGCTTCTGCCGCCTTTGCTCTCGCGAGAATATCGTTTCGTTGCGCTCTAGGTCGGCCTCGGTCATTTCCCAGAGGGATGGTGCGTAGTCCTTGGCTTGCTGCTGGGGTCGGAACACGGTGGGTAGAGGCGAGGGTAGGAAAGCGGAGATGAGATCGGGGTCTTCCACGGGACGGCCGTCGAATGGATGGCCGACACTGTAGAGACTGCGGGTGAAGAGCTGGACTTGCTCACGGATCGAGTGGGCGATTGCGGTGGTGAATTCGCCCGAGAGCGATAGGTCGCGGGCCATGCAGACGGCGAATTCCTCGGGGGAGTTGAGAGGATTGTTGAGTTCCCATTCGAACTGGTCGACGAGAGTGTGCTGGCCGATTGTGATGTTGAGCTTAATTAGTATTCGCATCTCGTCGTTCTTGTACGCTGAATACGGTAGCTCAGGGTCCAGGGAGTCTTCTTCGGAGAATACAAAAGGGTAAAAATCATTGATTTGTTCGCGCATCTGGAAGACGATCTGTTCGAACACTGCTTGGGAGGCGGGCGGCTTGATGTCCATGTCCTCAACGAGCTGAGCAGCGAACAACTCGACTGGGACGGTGCGGTCGTGAAGGTTCCAAGTAAAGGTGTCTCGCAACTTGATCTTGTCATGGTCGACATCTAACCTGATGGGGACAAGTTCCTCGTGCTGTTCGGCCTGCTGAGCCATGTCCTTCCTCTTCCATTTCAACGGTTGAACAGTCCTCTTGCCGGGACGGGGCTTCTGCACGGGGTATAGGATGACGGAGTGGTTATTGTTTTCGGTGAAACCGTTAGCGAAGCCTTGATAGCCCTCGCCGTATAGCTTGCCCGGCGGGAACCACTGTCGATATTCGTTCCTGACGCGCGCGTACTCCCTCGTCCTCTCGAGTTTATACGCAGTTTCTGCCTTCTTCTTCTGCGTTTCTTCGTAGAGACCTGCGGCGGCAGCGGCATCACGCGCCATATACCGTTCCAGTAAGAGCTTCTGGAAGGACTCCTTCGTCCTTACCGGGATAGTTGTGGCACCATTTTTAGACGTCGCGAACTCATCGCCATTGGCATTCTCGGCCTCTGAGGTCGCCGAGGTGGGCTCGTTCGCTCCCTCCGTCGCATTCGTGGGTGCCGCGCCGGGGGCAGTTACGGTAGGGGTGGATGTCGGGGTGACTGTGGATGTGGAAAGTTCTGCAGCCATGGCTGGTGGGAAGGTGTCGATCGCGCCTTTGTCGCCGCGACGCCGCGACAACCCAGCGCGAAAGGGGATTTAACGTTGGGGAGCCAACTGGGAAGGAATTAAAATTGATGGATCGGGCGTAGCGTTACGGGGGGTTGGTGATTTGTCGCTTGATATTTCGTGCAGGTCGTCGTTCGAATTGGGTTGGACACGGATCGCGGGCGGATTGGATAAATTGTTGCGATTCTGAGCTTCCCAAAATTCATTCATTTGGTACAGAAGGCGGGCGAGATTGAATCTGGAGGCGCAGGCTGAAGATTTGAGGCGCGTGAGATGTTGGTCACTTTGTGGCTGGAGACATGTTTCAAGTTTTTCTCTCTCCAGAAGTGGTACATCTTCATGACGCAAAACTGGCAGGTACGACTTGTACCCTGGCAAAATACATATTGCTCACATAATATGGAGAGCTTGCACTTGGCACTTGACAGCACCTGAAAGTCCCGAACATGGAAAGATCAATGCACTGACCCTCCCTTCTTCATTCGACGAGGCCAATCTATCATGTTGAATGAAGCGACAATACGCGTTTGGGTGACATGGCTTCGTCCTGCCATGTGCATCATCCTTTTGCTAAACCCTGGTCCCTCTGGGCGAGCCCGAAGTCTGAATCCTAGCGCTGCAGCTCCTTGCAAATGATGGGTAGCATTGCGCCGAGGAACCACTTAGACACGTAGTCTAGCAGGATCTCCACCAGCTGTTCTCGGTGACGGCAGTAGCAAAAGCCATTTGAGACGAATACCCTCCGGTTCTTTTATACGTCATGGAAAGCTTTATGGCTTCTTAGCTTGGTGGGGTCAAGGAAAGACTTGGAGGGATAGGTTCCCACCGAAGCCGCGACCAGCATCTCGACTGATGGCCTCTGTTACAGCGGGCTATTATTGGTAGGTGTGGTGTGGGCGGAGCCGGGACATTGAATCACGAACTTGTGGGATTGGTTAATCTCTAGGAAGCCACAAAGGCGAGAGATGGAGATTAGGGCTGCTGGACTCTTGTAAGTGCATATGAGAGATTGTTGTTGTGTCGGCTCGCTGGAGGAGCAAGCAAGAGAACCCCCACATTGAGCTCCTTGCCTTTGCGTTAAGAATGTGTCTAGCTTCCATGTATCTCATTACGCTCCAGCTCTCGGCTGGCGAGTTTCGAGATCATGGGACTTCAGCAAGAGATCCATTGGGTTGCGTTTGGCTTAAATAATCCTCAATGCAGCATAATGAGACAATTGGAGGAGGAAGGAGACCCCAGCTGCTGGAGGAGGACGGACGAGCATTTGCAGTCGACGGTTGTGGTCACCTGCGCGTTAAAGCAGCAACGCACAATTCAGGGCACAAATCGAGGATTGCCCCTCCTTCCCCGCCTTCGCCCATCCAAATCGACCTGCTTCTCAGACACGAAGTACACAACCACACAACCACGACACAACTGCCAAGTCAGGAACGAAGACGATATTGGTTCCAGCCTAACCTAAGTAACTTGTCATTTGATCGTTCCACATTCCTTTTTTCCCTTTTTATTTTTCTTCTTTTTTCCTATATTTTGAAGATCAGGATTATCTTGATCTCTGGTCATTTCATTCCCTTATCATCAACAACCCCCCTCTCCCCTCCCTCTTCCCCAAGCAGCTAGAGCTTTGGTTTACTGGCCTGAGTTGGGAAGCTTGCATCAATCACTGATTGATCTTATACACACGGCTTGCCCCTCATTGACATCACCACACAACTATAGCTCTTCTCTGTCAATAGCTGGATTGAAACACCGCAAAAATGGCGGACACCAAGGAGATTGGTAAGTTTTGCATTGATACACTCTTTTGGATTCTTGCCCATTTTCTGGACAATGTCCGGCAACTAGGAAACTCGAATTGTCCCTCGAGTTTTGTTTTGCCAGCAGCATCGTGACCCCACCCCACCTTACGTAGGGCAAAATCTTTCCCTCTCCTCTCCCTTGCTCATTCACCCCGCTCCTCGCCATGGCAAAGGTCTGGGATCACGATCACTAACCAAGCTCGATCTTCGATACAGACTACACCCTTAACAACCCCGATACCCTCACCAAGTACAAGACTGCCGCCCAGATCTCCGAGCATGTGCTAGCTGCTGTCAAGGAGCTCTGTACTCCTGGTGCCAAGATCGTCGACATCTGCGAGAAGGGTGACAAGCTCATCGAGGAGGAGGTCGCCAAGGTCTACCGCGGCAAGAAGATCACCAAGGGTTCGTCCACCTTCTCATTTCTCTTGGTTTTCCTTTCTATTTTCGCCTCTTTTTTTCTTCTCCTCTCCGTCCGTGGCAGGGTCCCCTGGGTCCTAGGCGCTGAGAACTAACTGCTGAGCGTCACGCGGACGCTATCGTCCCCTTGCAGGTTCCGCCCACCCTTGTACCGTATCGCCTGCCTCCTACGTTACTCCTTACACTCCCCTCAAGTCCGATGAGGCCGAGGCTGCTGTCGAGCTTCAAGCCGGCGAGCCCGTCAAGATCCAACTCGGCGCCCAGATCGATGGCTTCGGTTCAATTGTCTGTGACACCATCATTGCCGGCCAGGCTGATGGGGAGATCACTGGTCGCTCTGCCGACCTCATCCTCGCCACATACTATGCCAACGAGTTGCTCCTCCGATTGATGCTTCCTCCTGGCTTGCTTGCTTCCGGAACTGATGAGGAGAAGGCCAAGGCTGCTGCCGCGAAACCCCCCAGCCAGTCCAAGATCACCAGCCTCCTCGAAAAGGTTGTCAAGAGCTACGACTGCAACCTCGTCGAGAGCACCACTACGTGGCTCTTCGACCGCAATGAAATCGAAGGTCAGAAGAAGATTGTTCTCGCCCCCGCAGAAGGCACCAAGGGAGAGGGTTCTCCCGCCACCGGTGAGGTGTGGGGCGTTGAGATGGGCGTTAGCTTGGGTACCGGCAAAGTAAAGACGCTCGAGCAGCGTGCCACCCTCCACCGCCGTACTCTCCAGACCTATGGCCTCAAGCGTCCTACCTCTCGCAAGATCCTCTCCGAGGTTGTCAAGAAGTTCGGAAACTTCCCCTTCTCGCTTAGGCAGCTTGAAGACGAGCGTGATGCGAAGTCCGGCGTCGTCGAGTGCGTTCGCGGCAACGTCTTCCGTCAGTACGAGCTCGTCGGTGACAAGGACAACAGCCCTGTTGCCCGTCTCCTAACCACCATTGGTAAGTGGCCCTAACAAACGAAGATAAAAGAGAAAGAGAGTTAGAGCTAACACCATTATCAAGCGATTACCAAGAACGGCATCACCAAGCTCGGCGGACCGCAACCTCTTGACATTAGCAAGTACAAGTCGGATAAGAAGATCACTGATGAGGAAATCCTCCAGATCCTCGAACAACCCCTGGCGAGGAACACAGGAAAGAAGAAGACCAACAAGAAGAAGAAGAAGAAGCCCGCTAAGAAGGACGAATCTGAGGAGGAAGAGAGCGACGAGGAATAGATGGGCTGAGAATTGGGTGGGGCGTTTCGTGCGTGAGAGGTCTCGATTGCGTGAACCGCTTGTCAGATGAGCACTTCATATGGCAAGTCTAACGGGCTCCCCCTCCATCAGAGCAGCCGCACAACATGGGAACCAGCACTTTTCCCCCGCAGCCGCTGAGAAGTTGAAAGATTTACGGGGCAAAGGTGAAACGGCGTTTGATATATATATTCCCCCATCTGTCACGACGAGGCGAGCGGCTGCTGCATGTATTTACGAACGCTTACCTCTGGGATATTTGATTCGGTGGGGAGTGGGTATATGCTGGTCTTCCTAGTAAGTTGTCTATCCCAATCGACAAAAAGGGAGACTGCCTATACAGAAGAGATTAGGATAGCACATGGAACTCCCAACCCTCGGTTTGCTCCCAGCTCGAATAGGAACAATAAGAAAAAGAGAAAGAAAAGAAGCTCCTTGCTTTGAGGAGAAGGCAAAAAAAAAATCTTTGCATTGTCTCGCGACTGTGGTCCACTTGTCTCGCAGAAATCTGGCCGTGGCAGGATGACAGGGAAACTGGCGAATGTGGGCTGTGGGCTGGGTTCGTGGCGTTCTTCCTCATGCCTGCGGGAATAGTCTCGCCACCCTATCCAGATAAGCCTCCACCAGAAATGTGACCCCCCCTATTCCACTACATAATATTATTGCGCATCGCCAGGGAAGTAGCCCTTTGGAGATGAGGAAAATAAGCAACGATGGATGCGTCAGCTCGCCTCCTCGATCTTGGGATTTCTGTCCCGACAAAGGCCTGGCCTTTCCTGGTCCCTAGGGCCTTGTGGTGGGCCCGGTAGCTGAGCAGTGATTGAATTATAGAAATTCCGAAGACCCTGTTGCGTCCTGGATCTGGGAGTGCTCAACTGCCTGTGGGAGAAATAGGACGAGCAAGATTCCCGGTAGGCAGCTCGCTATGTTCGGCCGGGGGAATCATATCACCGCTCTCGGCGAATCCTAAACGTTAACTTGACCGAAATAGCTATCTGATTGCAAATAGGTCTTCGCCTTGAATATCCAAACAATGGGTTTTTCTGGGGACATGGAAAGGCTCCTTTGGCGCTCATTGCCCTAACGCGTTTCTGGGGCTCTTGGGAAGTTCGACCCCTTTGAGAGGATCCTTGGCGCTTACCTCGGTTCGAAACAGGCGAGCTCTGCAGTCTCTCACTTGCTGAGACTCTTGGTGTCTGGGCGATCAGAGCCACCAGACAGCAGGAGCTCCCGTCCGCCCCGTCTCTCTCTGAGCCGTGATGTGATATAGAGCCTGCTCGACCCCGGTTTCCCCTCCCCTCTTTTTCGGAGGACGGCAGCCTCCTCATTTAGCAGCATAAGTAGGCCCTCTGAATGAGCAGGCTCATGCTGCGTGTTGCCTGGCAGGCGGACTAGGCGGCCCATGCCCTGAGAGGCTGGGAACCCAATAGCTGTGAGTGTGCATGCCAGTGCTAGGAAAGAGGCGGCGACACGGAGCTAGGAATTTTCCTTTTTAATGGGAGGAGAGTTTGTTGGGAGAGAGCAGAATGTTGGAAATTGTAGGTCCAGACTTCAGAGAGACCGAGACAGGCATGGGAGGTGCTGCACCAGGGTGCATAACTCTGTGCCACACGTTGTCAGAGTGGGCTAGCCGAGGAGACAATGACCAGCCAGGCCATGCCAACAGATGGTAGGGGAATGGAGGACACTCGATCGATCATGGATCAAATGAAGGAAGAGGATCTCCCGTGGTAAGAAGTCGGTTAGCAAGATGCAATGCAAGATAAATTTCAAGTTGGCAATTGATTTTGAAGGTGGACGCTGGAAGAGTCCGGGTACGGTCGAGAGGATCTGCCCTGCCCCCCTTGTCCGACGCCATGAGTGAGACTTTGCATTTTGGGGGCCGCTCTAAATTTACAGTGCGGCGCCAGGCCGCGTCTTCCACGAGAGAGAGAAAAAAAAGAGCCCGACAAGGTCGAAGCTTCCCCTACACCAATTCACCTTCCCACCACACACACACTTTTTGCATCACCTCTGGCGCGGAGGATAAAGATGCGATCCTAATCACATTGAAACAAGGAGATCCAGAGAATAAATGCAATTTTTGTCTTTCTTGCGCGACCAGGTAAATTTTGCAATAGGCTGTGGGCCAGAAAACGCGGTCGAAACACGATGCTAACACCGAGGCGCGCAGGGTCCCTGAGTAGTTTTCCTCCGAGAAATCTCCCCAATTTCGAGTCTCCCCCGACAAGGGGGTCCCGCAAGATCCTTCTTTCCTCCACGAACCCATTTTTGTTGTCTTTTCGTGTTCGCCTTTCGACGCGACGTCTTGTGAGGATCTCAAAGGCCTGGGGGTTTCAAAAGGTTTCTTGAGACAGGACGAAAATTAAAACAGAGCGTCTTTCTCCCGAAGGAACGAACCTCTGATCCACCATGATTTCCTCCAACACGAGATCGTCGCGCTCGCGATATTCGAGCCCGGCACAGGGAGGAACGCAAGGAGGAGGAGGAGGAAGCGGAGGAGGACCTCTCGAGGCGAACAAGAACTCTACCAACGAAGCTTCGAGGGCGTTTATGCGGCGGTGGATGGAGCCAGCCGTGCAGCACAAGTCCAGCTTCGAGGACCTTGGCCTCATGCGTTATGGCGTGTTCGAGAACATGCAGCCTTTGGGTACGCTGCCAAAAGCATCGGCGGCGACGGGAGGGACAGGATCGAAGAAGGAAAATAGCGGCATCGTGCGGAAAATCGTGCTGAAGCCGTCGCGGGCGGGCAGCAACGCTGGGAGGAAAAAATCTGCTGATGCTGCGGCGCTGCTGGACCACGACGACGAGGCGGCAATGGCGGAGGGGGCAAGAGCGGCCCACCGAAACAGCAGCACAAAATTCAAATTCCACGGCCAAGGCAACAGCAACAGCTCCAAATTCCAAACCACGAACGCGTCGTCTATTTCTCCCTCTCCTTTCTCCTCTTCTCGTTCCCCATCCCCACCCATTTCTCCTTTGCCATCTTCTCCCCAACCACCACCGCCGTCGTCGTCGTCCACTTTGCCTCCAACGCACGCTCCATTGTCGAGACGTCAATCGGCAGATAAAGAATTGGCGTTATTGGGCATGAGGGATTTTGACGACAACAACGACGAAGATTACGAGCCTAGGGGTGGTAAGCGGAAGGCGGCTCACCGGTCACCGATTACCAGGCGGAGTTTAACAAGAGCATCTGCAAATCGCGCTGCTGCCGCTGCAGCCGAAGCTGAAGATATAACAATGTCGGCACCATCGCCATCTCCAGCTCTAACTCCAGCTCCGGCTCAGCCGAGGGCAGGAAGCGAGGACTCAGAAGGAGACCTTGCGAAGAAGCGACACGTCGTCGACAAGGTTGTCGACGATGCCGTGGAAAATGCTCTCAAGTACCGCCGTTACCCGACAGCCTACGCGCTACGCACGATTTACGACGAGAAAAAATCGTCAGATCCTACGGTCGTGGCCATGTTTGAGGACGTATTTCTCCAGCGTGCCGACGCCGACACTCTCGATCAATTCGCCAGCCTCGTGACGGAGCGGAAGCAGCTGGGAGCCAAGGACAACACCGCCTATCGATTTTTCTCACCTGACGCCGTGGGATCCCCCAAAAAGCCCATCCCTGCACCCTACGCAGACTTGCTCAGGCTCGATCTCAGCACCGCGAGAATTCTGTACGACGACGAGGAAGACCTACGAGCGCTTAAGAAGCAAAAAACTACGCATCCAGAACCATCGCCTTCGCTCTCTAGGTCTCATAGGAAGACACGCGGCAGTGCCGGTAGCATGGCGATGGAAGAAGCTCAGGTCAATTCTACAGAAGACGACGCTGCCTCTGTGGACGTAGCAGCAAAGACAAACGCACCAGAGACACCCACTCGAAGGCGTACTCGAAGCGACTCGTTGGGTAGCGACTCTTCGCTTTCGTCCATCTCGCTCGACACCCCCGAACTTCGGGCATTTTCCAACTTCGAGGACGAAGATAACAGTTCGAAGCCCGAGTCGGGAACCGAGGTCCAGAGGCGGCCCAAGATCAAGCTAAAGGCCCAACCAAAGGATCAGGGCAAGCCCAAGGTGCAGCGCCAATTACAGCTACAAAATTCAGCTACGGGTCTGAGAATCAGTGGAGGTGGTATCAGTAAGAACGCCAACGGGCGAGCCGACACCACCACCGGAGCAAGCACAACCAGCAGAAGTACCCCGGCAGCAGCAGAGGGCCAGTCGCAGACAGCAGATTCCATCTCAGTGGTGGAGGAGGACGAAGACGTGTCAGGCGGGCAGCCCACCCGCCAGCCAATTACGACAGGTACGGCAGCGGCCGGCAAAACTACGGTGGCCCAGCGCAAATCAACCGCGTCGGCCACTAAAGGCACCCATAATTTTAGGGCCAATCCCGCCGCCCCCAACAGGTCCAAAGCTAAAGCCCGCGACAGGCCCTCGCTGTCACTCTCACCCTCGCCATCCTCACCCTCCTCCTCATCATCATCACACCCCGGCCCAAACTCTCATGAGGTCCCCCATGATTCCAACGACAAGGACGGCAGCACCAAACCCCATGCCATGCCTGGCGTTGTCCGTCCACTTTTCCCTAACCTTCCCGTGAAGGTGTCTGCTCTTCGCTCCAGCGCGCAGCCGCAGCAGCAGGGCGAGGATAATTCTGACGATGAATCCCCGTCACGACGTGGCACTGCGGCCAAGGCGAAGGCGAAGAGAGGTGAGTCCGCCAAGTCTCTCGATTCCAACAATAACACGCCCAAATCATCGCCTCAGACGGCAGGTTCTGCGCGGAAGACGCGGAGCGGAGCCAAGGCTACTCCAATCTCCCTCACCGTCCCTACCACTCGGTCAACTCGCTCCGCCGTCAAGAGGACGCACGATGAGCTCGAGGGGACAGCCTCGCCTGTCGCGACCTCGACGAGGAGCAATGCCCCATCGGAGGTGACGTCGCGAGCGGTCACGCCAATCTTGCAGCCTCCCTCAAAGAGACAGCGGGTCGGGCCTCGGGTGAAGACTTCGTAAGTATTTTCTCAATTTTCCCCCAGGCTTCTCTCCCTTCATTCCCCCATCTTTAATCGGCAGTTCTCCTCATCCCTTCTTGATCATTTTTTCTGTTTCTTGTACTCTGCTCCATCTTTCATTTGATGGGCCTTATCCATCCATCATCAAAACTGGTGATGCGGATGGATGGCTAGTGGCTAGAGGCCATTTTTTCAGCTTTGGAGGAAAATCCCGGAATCTCTCTACCATCAGCCAACTGTCCTGTGCAGTCAGGATACTACACTGCCAAACCCCCCTTGCTCATGCTCCCGCCTGTTTACCATTCATCGTTTTTCCTCGACATAATGCAAACTGACGATGAATAATTTCCAGGCCCAAGAAGAATGGTAATACAACTGCTGGCATGCCTCGCCCAACAGGTGAGGGCGTCATCCATGTGCCTGGTGTGCAGGCTAGAGACCAGGTGAGTGCAGGCTCCCAGCTGATATTTTTTTTCCTGCTCTCAATATTGCACCTTGGGGCCTAGCTTTCAGTGAACCCTGTGGTGAACCCTTGGTCATTTGCTTTTTCCCCCATGCACCGTTTCATCCCTGTGCTTTGCTGGGCTTCATCTTATCACCTTCACCCATGTCCCTATTTGGCAGGTTAGATATTGCAGCCCATCTTGGTTTTGTTTCCCGCGATTCTCGTCTCGGCTCCTGCAATAGGTTGCCACCGACAGGGCGAAACAGTGCAGATGGGGGAAATATCCACCCGCCACTCCGGGATCAATCTCGTCCCTTACCCGCTTCCCTCCCACCCCTCCCTCTGTTCCCAAACAAGTTCAACTCGGTCCTGTTTCCATTTTACCGACTCGGCTGGCAGCAACCCCTTTATACCAAAACAACAACGCCTTGACATCGTCCACGATCGCGTTATAGTGTCGACGACGTGTTTCTATCCGTCTGTATGCTACGTCTCGAAACAGAACGCTAATCAGATTGCGCTTTTAATTTAGATCGAGAACGATGACTATTGTTCGTCGTGTGGTAACAATGGTGATCTCATCTGCTGCGACAACTGCTCCAAGTCATTCCACTTTGAGTGCGTCGATCTCGTTGGCTCGACGGAATTGCCCGAAGAATGGTTCTGCAATGACTGCGTGTACAAGCGGTCCGCGCGCCGAGAAGAGTACAGCGGACCGTTCAGTGGTCTTCTCACTATGCTAGATAGGACCATCCCGCGCGCTTTTAACCTGCCTAAGAAGCTGCAGATCTATTTTGAGGGTATCAAGGTTGGACCGAACGGGGAGTATGATGAGATCGAGCGCACTGCGAAGCTGTCAAAGTAAGTTTTGAAATCCCGACAGATCAGTCTTTGCGTGATACGGCATGCCTGCTGCGCTTGCTGCTGCGCAATACCGGTCCGATTCGGGTGCTGACGATTTTCTCCAGGAAGCAGAAGGAACAAGAGTTCGACCTCTACCAGCAGCGAGACATCGAAGGCAAGGCCGCCCTATGCCACGGCTGCCAGAAGAGCGCCTCCAGCGCCGGCAAGATGATGATGCTCTGCTCTGCCTGCCCCCTCTACTGGCATCTCGACTGCGTGGACACTCCCATGGCTCATCCGGCGAACCCGAGGAAGTGGGTCTGCCCCGCGCATATCGACCACTTCTACAACCCCGAGAACGCGCCTCTTGGACGGCGGTTCCGCAAGATCCGCGGGGCGCAGGTCATCAAGCCCGTGTATACTCGCGGGTACAAGAATAACGGCGTCATCGAGGTTAATGACAGCGAAGAGCCGGAAGACGCGTCGGGTTGGAGCGATGTCAGGTCGTATGGTCGGGTCCTTCGGCTGCCTGCGAAGGGCATCAAGCTCGACTTTATCGAACAGTAAGCTTTCTCTCTCTCTCTCTCTCTTTCGAGATAGAGATTGTTTTTATGTTGCCGGTGTGAGTGAATTGTTGTGCTAACCTACTTCTAGACTTCGCAAGATTGGCGCCGGCCATGCTCCCAAGGCTCCCGACACCAAGCCGCAGGAGGCGAATCAGACTAAACCCTCTCCGAATCTCGACGAGGCCGAGGCAGCCATTACTCTCTGCAAACTCTTCACCACTAGCGGCGGTGAACCTACAGTTGAGAACGAGCACAACAAACCCACCGAGCAGGGCGACATTGCTGAGAGCGACAAAACACCCAAGTGTCCCGCACCACTACCTGCCGACGGCGACCAAAGCCAAGAAGCGGAGACCGAGCCGACCACCGATGCGCTCAAGCTGATAAGCCTGGTCCAAAAGGGCGAAATTAACAAGGAGGCTATCACCAGCGGTGACAAGCAGTCTCTTCGGCAATTGATGGAGTCGATCAAGTCGATGCTCGGAGACGATGCCGAGGCCGAGGCCGACAAAACCCAACAAGATATGATTGCCCACCTCGATGGTATTTCGGACGGTGCTTCGACGACGCCAGAAGCTTCCGAAGAGGCGGTTACGCCCCAGGCTGACCCGACCATCCACACACCCGTGTCCGACACGGTCGAGAAGACGGCGGACGAAGCGACGACAGCGGCCGAGCAGGGAAGCGAGTCGGCGGAGACGATCAAGACCACTAGCGATGGCATAGAGGTCGTCGAAATGGCCGACGACGATCCGGAGCTCGCGAGGGCTGCGAGTGATAAGCTCTCAGCTACGGGAAATGGCGCTTCGGCGCAGTCTACGAAGGGGGAATCGGTCAAGGACGTTGACATGGCCGAGTAAACGTCGATTCGCTATTGGGCGAATATTAAATTCGTTTCCGCGTTGGCGATGTTTTCACGCCTCGATACACACTAACTTGACACACACACATACACGAACACACATCACACACACATACGAGATACACGACACACACGAGTCTTTTCATGCCATCCTCTGCATTTCAACTACTTTTTCCCTTGAACAGTTCCTATAGACGGTATATATTAGTGTAGCCTCATCACCTAAGGCTTGCACCTTTTGTGCTCCTGTTTTACGGTGGCTGGAGGCTGGAGTCTTGTTTCTATTTCTCTTACCTTCCCTTTCTCTCTTGTTTCTGTAAGAGCTAATCTGTGTTAACAACTGTCTCTACAATGCATTTTTCACTGGTTTTAGCCCTTTGCTAAACTGTAATTTTGCAATGAAGCCCTCATCCTTCTCTTTCTCTTTTTTCTTTCCTGTGTATGATTTCTTTTCCTCTCGGCGCTTTCTTCCCCTTCATGTATGTGTGTGTCCCATTTTATTTTTTTTCTTCAAATTGAGGAGGGCAGGGATTTGCATTGCAGAAACAGCACAGCGAAGTGGATGAAGGGAGCAAACTCGATTATGTTTTATCTTAACTTATTCTGCTGCTTTCTCTGTCGCTGTGCAAAAACATAGATTGGCGAAACAAGCTCTTTCTTTTTCTTCATTTGTTTCTTCTTTCCTCTCTCTATACTCTCTCTATCGAAGGGACGAAGGGGGATTATGGGGACTCGAGTTTGGTGGGGGAGGGATAGCTCCCTAGCGGAAAAAAAAGACAAAATAAAAGCAGATATTGCTGTGTTCTAAATCATTACTTTTATCGGTGATACAGATGTGTGTCCATGTCGTCTACGTTGGAGAAAAGGTGTGCTGGTTTGGGACTCGGCTGTGCTGGGGGTCGTTTCAGGGTGAGGGGAAGGGGTAGAGTAGGGGACGAGATGTCCGAGGTGAAAGGTATTGAGAATGATCTGTTAGCAGAACAGGGGGATGACAGGAACGCGGCTAGATCAAGATGTTTAGAGAGTTTCGATATTTGGCTGCCTTCGCGCTGGATACTTGATTGGAGTGTTCGTGGCTTCCAAGCGGAGGAGCTGAAGCTGTCAGCTGCGGAGGTTTACAAGGAGGAGGGTTCTTTGAGTCGTATGACCGAGCGAGGCTGAAGCAGTGGCGGGCGACGATGCGATGATGTCTGCCTACATGTACTGATTGTTGAGAGAATGGAACATTGATGATGGATGATTCCATCTTGGTCGTCAGTTCGGACATGGCAGGTGCGTGCGGGAGGTTGCTGGTGTCCGGTCGCTATCACGTGGTAGGAAGTTCTAGATAGTGCTCATCAAGATTACGATATTAGGTTACAACGTTATGCGGGTACTTGGGTACTTTGAGTTTAAAACTCGGGGACCATCGTCTTCCCTAATTCCGGGAAGTACTATATACCTGTTTGGTAGACAGACAAAGTAACAACTCGGTGTAGGTCAGTGTACATGGTACCGCATGGCCCGCCCCTCTCGTCCTGCTGGCCTGGCACGGTCTGGCGGGGGCCACTTGCAATCGATGTTCCTTCCCAGAGACTTTGGCTGGTCATTTGACCAACCAAGTCGTGCCGACATCGATTGATGATGTCCTTTGAGTACAAAGTAACTCTCCATTGTCTTCATTGACTTCGACTTCTCTGAGAAACGAAACCATTGAAGTGGCTGTCTATTTCTTCTACAAGTGCTTTGTTCATAAAAGCCACTCCGTGATATCGGCCTTTTTTTGTCCGCATTGCACGCTGCTTCAAATCTTGGCTCTCCCTTTCGAACTTCCTCTCCTTCACCGTTGCTACTCGCCCCGTGCTACCCCTCAATAGACGACCATCCTCGTACATAGACGCCCGCCAGACCCCCCCAGAAAGACCGTTAGAGCCTATTGCCTGGCTGCCATACCGCTCCGTACAAGACACAGTACAAAACAATCACCGCCTCCCAAATCCGTGTCAGCCGCAGAATCATCTCGATCCTCACCGCAGCTATTTACTCTTTCTAGACTCCCTGGCTCTCACTCCTCTCAACGCCATAAGATCCTCCTCGTAGTTTTACCCTTCCCCTCCCTTCTTTTCCCCCAATAATAAATTCAAAATGAAGCTGTACTACATTGGCGTAAGTCCCCTCCCTCCCCCCTCTCACCTCATTCTTCATCACATGCGAAATTAGAGAGAGCCATGAAGTTCGTGAGGAGATATCAAGAGCTGACAACTTTGGGGGCCGCGGCACGGCGATGGGGGGAATAAAAGATCATCAAAAACACGGAGAAGCCCGCCGTGCAACTCAGCAGCGCCTACGACCTGAGCGAATTCTCGCGCTGGACCAAAAATGACTATCAAAACTTCATGACCATGTTCAGCAAGACCGTGGCCGAGAGGACGAACCCTGGCCAGAGACTCGACGTCGAAGAGCAAGGTATGTAGAAAGTCAAAGAAACCAGAAACCTCCTCTCTCGTATTCAAACTCACGAAAACAAAAGGCCACACGTTCCACTGCTACGCCCGCTCAGAAGGCATCGCCGGCGTCATCATCTCAAAGGACTACCCCAAGCTCGCCGCCCACCAGATCCTCTCCAAGGTGGTCGACGAGTTCCTGGCCGATAAGTCTGCCGCCGAGATTGCTCGCGCCTCGCGGGACAACGAGCTGTCTTTCCCCGCGCTGGAGAGGTATCTCCAGACTTATCAGAACCCCTCCGAGGTGAATAGCATTGCGAATATTCAGAAGGAGTTGGATGAGACCAAGATTATCCTCCACAAGACCATCGAGAGTGTGAGTTGCTTCTCCTTTTCTTTAACCTGTTCTTCGTCTAGTTTGAAACTCCTGAGACGAGGGGCTATCCTGTAGTAAAGATGTGCTAATGGTAAGAATAGGTCCTACAACGAGGAGAGAAGCTCGATGACCTCGTAGCCAAGAGCTCCGATCTTAGTACCCAGAGCAAGATGTTTTATACCACCGCCAAGAAGCAAAACTCTTGCTGCACCCTCATGTAAAGAAAGCACACTTCTCTTTGTCTTCTTAGAGAAAGCTATTCGGAGAAGAGAGAGACGTCTCGCGGTCCCCGGCTCTATCCACTCCCTCCTCTATCACCCAACGGATCTTCAGGAGCGCCTCGTTGCATATGTAAGCCATAGGACTTGCCGCCACGCATGTCGTCCACATCTATTCGACAACCTCGATCTGATTTCCTACATAGAAGGGGGTTGGCACAAGAAGTAATGAGAATGGGACGGGCCATTGAGATGTTAATTTTTTTTAATCCTATTTGTTTACCGGCGATTCCGGAAGGCAGGCCCCGGAGATGGACTTGGAGATGCAGGAAGGAGGCAAAGACGTTCCAAAGAGAGACGAGGATATCCCGGGACATCCGTGGAAGGAACGAACGGGCGTTGGAGACGAAACGGGAGATCTAGGTTAAGGATACGGAGGCGAATCGAGAGCAAGTACATATCACAACCCCTAATGAAATTATTTTCCAAGAAATATGGGCTGCCATGAAATCAAGCATGCTAGAGGTGAGGTTTAAACGGAGCAAGTATTTACAAACCTCGCCTTGTCCAAGCCAGGTATACCACTCATCATCAGGCGAAGTTACTTTTCTTTTCATGTGTTAGTGGCGAGGATGAGAAATCTAAGTACTGATATTCTCCAAACCAACTTCGCCGTCCTGCCCTCCACCGAAGGCTCGAAGGAACATCAAGACATTAAAGCACAGGGACATACGAGTTAAGACTCATGCTGCCCCGTCATTCAGTCTCAAGAGAATAGAACGCTCATAGATACATACATAGTACACTCATCACCATCAAATAAGCTAACCGCAGGGGTAGTCGTTTGAACGAAAAAAGAAACTGAAGAAAAACAAAAGAGTAGATATACTAAGAAATAAGAACTGCGCAGGATAAGATATCAACAAGAGCCCAACTTGGAAAAGAACAAAGCAATAATAAAAGAGGAACAGAGAGGAATCATTTACAGTAAACCCCCAAGGCCCCTTTCCTTTCCCAGACTTGACAAATAAAGAAATAATAAAACGCAGAGCACCCACATAACAAGAAAGACGCAAGAAAAAGAAAGGACACATCGATCAACCTCGCATCTTCATGTCATGAAACCTTGATTCCGCATGTTCATTCCCCCCATACTCCCAACCCCAATCATCATCCTTTCATCCACATCTATACCCACAACCCCCCACTAGCCCGTCCTCTCCGGATAGCTCTTGGCAATTTCCCTTCGTCGGGACTGCTCGTCCCCATTTCCCGAGTATATATTTACCGTCTCCTCCTAGACGACGCTGCTTTCTTAGGGGGAGCTTCCTCTTCTTCTTCCTCCTCCTGCTCAGATTCTTCCCCAGATTCGGGAGGTTCACTCAGCTCGCTCTCCTCCTCGCCATCGCCACCCGCATCATCAGATTCGTCGTCCCCACCACCACGGCCACCAGCCCCCTCCTCATTGAGGTACTCCCATTCTGCAACGCCATCAAGCATCTCCTCATCATCCTCGTCCGAGTCCCTCTCGGCGTACGTAGATGCCTTGACGGTGCGGGAACTCCTCCGACGTGCGGCCGCGGCGCGGGCCGCAGACTTAGAGCGGGCACCACCAGCTTCCTGTTCACCGTCGTCGTCGTCATCGTAGGATCTCTTCTTTCGTGACTTCGCAGGCTTC
Organism: Scedosporium minutisporum; assembly: GCA_034774675.1. Classification (NCBI taxonomy): domain Eukaryota; kingdom Fungi; phylum Ascomycota; class Sordariomycetes; order Microascales; family Microascaceae; genus Scedosporium; species Scedosporium minutisporum. The sequence goes on from SJVG01000222.1 coordinate 18,206, forward strand.
TGCGCGGGCTGCTTCTTCTTCTTGGGCTGCGCCGGGGTGGCGCGGCTAGTCTTGGGTTTCGCCTTTTCTCTCGATACAAGGGTCTTTGTCCGCTTGCTAGATGGCTCGGCGCGGTCATCCACAGACTTTCTCTTCTGGAATTCACAAACCACACGTTAGAACTAGAAACCCGGTTGGGGAATTAAGGGGGGCTGGGATGTATGTATACCTTCTTCCGATCAATCGACCTAATAAGATCATCAAGCTTTTCATCCACACCCTCCGGCAAATACTGCTTCTCTGCAATCTCCTGCGCCTGGTCATGAGGCAGCGTCAAATACAAACCGAGGGGAATCCCAACCGACGCCGGACCCACGCGGAAGCTCCAATTCTTCTTGTCCATCCACTTCCGAATGACGGCCTGCGCCAGGTCCGAGAGCACGTAGACGTTCTCGCTCATGGCGGGATCGATAGCGTCCTTCGTCTGCTTGGAGCGCTCGGCATACCTAAGGATGAGGCCGAGGTTGTTCTCGGTCGCGACGTTGCTCAGGTAGTAGACGATGTACCTGGCGTGGTCGACCAGGTTGTCCACGTCGGTGCTGTAGTCTGGGTGGTGGGCCAGGAGCGAAATGAGCCGGCCCATGAGCGCCTCCATGACGTGCTTCTTGTCGGTGCCCCTGTAGTATTGGGCGCGGGATCGGATCCAGGTCTCGAGCCTCTGTTTGACGGATACCACGGGTTCGAACGCCGTCAGGAAGATGATGGTGTAGAACCTCGAGCGAAGCTTGCCTTGGACGAGGTACTTTTGGAGCTTCTCGACGAATCCGTGCCGAACCGCGGGCTCTCCCCGCTGGGCTACGTAAGCCAAGCTGTTGAAGTCCTTGGGCTGCAACATGTCGTCGAGATGCTTGATCGTGCAGATCTTCAAGGTAAGCTTCGCCGCGGCAAGGAGCAGCCGGGATCGGTGATGCTTTGGCGTATCCTTGACTTTGCAAATCTCGCCGTCCTTCAAAATGAGGTTCCTCAGGAGCTTGAAAACCGGCACCGCCTTCTCCTTGGCCAGCTCGACATCGTCCGTCGCCCGGAGCCTGTTAACAAGTATCTTGAGACAAAGGCACTTTGCTTGGATTTCCTCATCCATATCTGCGTCGTTAACCCAGACTGGATCGCGCTCCGTGGCATCGGTCCGGACATTGAGTAGAATCTTCTGGACTGCCATGTCAAGGATGGCATCATCATAATCGAGAGTGACCTTGGGCGCGAGAAGCTCGAGTTGGCTCACGGCCGCCAAGTTGTTGAGGAGTCGAGGAGACTCGTACTTCCAATCTTTCATTATCCTCTGAATAAGACTCGTCGCGTTCACCATCGCCTTGTCGTCATTCTTGGCCATGAGGATATTCACAGCATACTTAGCCGCCTTGGGAGGCGTTCCATAGAGCGCATAGTTGATCAGGTTCTGGCTAAACGCCTTGTCCCTTGGGATCTCATCGGGGTACTTGCGAGAGTACGACGAACACGCCTTCAAGACGTCCACACTCGAGGGGTCATTGGCCTTGCGCTCGGCAGGCGCCTGCTGAGATAAGCTTTTGCACAGGTCTCCGACGTGGGTCTTGAAGATCTCCGGGTTGCGTTGCGAAATCTCGCTAAGAACTTCGTGCGCAACAGCCCCGAGACCATCCTTGTCATTCTTAGAGCAATCCATAATGGCAGGCAAGTGGCTCCTATTGAACATGAGACAGGATGAGCGGTACAGGAGAGGAAGGAGGGTGTCGAGCATATGTGCAGAGGAGCCGGCCTGGATGCGTTTGATGAGCTCCTTGATCGCGCCATGGACAGTCTTGAAGTCGCTCTCGGAACCAAGAGCAAACTTGACGAGCTGGTAGTTTCGGCGATCGTTGAGCTTCGCGAAGCGCTGCAAGTCGGTAGTCACCTTGGGAGGGTCGGGGAAGAAGGTGGAAACGTATGAAATCGTCTTGTTGAGGTGCTCGGTCGTCCGCTTTGCATCCCCGTCAATCGTTCCACCATTGAAAGCCTCGCACTGCTTGACGAACAGGGCTAAGACCTGGGCGAATTGCGGCTGTCGAGACTGGATGGCAAGGAAAGCCTTCTTCGCAGGGTTATCCAAGGATTTTACGAGTTGCAGTAGTCTCTCTGCCCGAATTCTATCCGGGTCGAAGACTGTTCCGCTTGCGGCCTGGCTTTGAGAACTGCCTTTGGCGCCAGGTTTCTGTTTCCGGGGAGGGTAGCCAAGCGGCACGAGATACTCGTAAAGAACCCTGTCGAGCAAGACATTGAGATCCGAGTCGTTGGCGTAGAAGACATTGAGAATCCGGCTAGAAACGCCCGAGAAACAGGCCACCACGACGTCTTGGCCAGCAGCAATATCTCCGGCGGCAACGGCCCACAGCTTTCCTAGAACGACCATGGCCTCGACACGAACAGCAGGCCTCTTGTCTCGGCAGCGGTCAGCAAGGCTTGCCAGTACGGAGCCTTCCTTGTTAGCGCCGCCCTTGGGACCGAGTTTGGTAACGACATCACGGTAGGAAAATAGCTCGATGGCCTTGACAGCGGCCAACCTGACCTTTTCGTCCGCATCATTGAGCTTTTCGTTCAGAGCATCAACAAGCTGCGACTGCTCCTCTCGGCTTAAACCAATGCCGCCAGCCGACGTAGAGAGGATATAACCAGCAGCCGTGGTCCAGGCAGCTCGGATTTGAGGCACCTTGTCCTTTCTCCTACCGAGGAAGCTGTTATGGGTAGAGGGGTAAGTCTGCGCAAATGATTGCGAGCAGATGGGCGTCGTGAGAACATTATCGTAGATGGGGGCGGAAGCCTCGTCGTTGAAGCGCAGCGGAGGATACTGGCACGGGTCATAATTAGGGGCAGATGGGGGACCGGCGGCGCCAATACCCGAGATCATGTCGCCGAATGTCTCGGTAGCAATCTGGCGAAGATGCACGTCATCGGCCGACAGCTCGGCTTCAACCTGGGGAATGACATTCTGCAGCACCGCCGGGGCAGCGCGCCAAAGCTCCCGAATCAAAAGGTGGGCCTGGGAGAGGTTCTTCAGATCCGCCTCAGTCGGGCCGGATGGGGCAGCTTCTTCCTCGTCATCGCCCTGCTTGTGGCCGTTGCCTCGGGTCGCGAAGCTCGATGCGTCCATGATGACATCGCTAAAGTACTGGCTCACGTATCGGGCCATCTTTTCCGGATTGTATGTACATATCATCTTGGCCATGACGTACGCAGGAGGCTCTTTCTTTGGCAGGAGGGTAGATTGATTTCCGTTCGATTCGCCCTTATCGGATCGACTCTGCACAGACTTGAAGTGCGCCGGCCTGAGAAACTGCGCAATGACAGCCTCCACAACTTTTGCCGGAAGGCCGGGACTCTCGTCGATAAGAAAAATGAGGATATCCGTCATATGCGCCTCGACATCTGCGGGGGGGTTTCCATCCGCATCGAGGATTGACGATGCTGACACGCAGTCGAAGCAGGTGGAGAAGAGGTGTAAGAGGAGGTTATCGGCGCCGTCGAGGTCGTTCAGGAGTAGGATACTCTTGACCTCGGCAAGAGAGGACAAGACGTGTTTATGCTGGCCATTGTACGGATGCGAGGGGTCCTTGAGCGCAGGCAGAGTATAGGTGATGATGAAGGTAAATATCGCCTACGCGTAGCGACAGCTTTTGTTAGTGAAAAGCTCCAAAAGAGAAAATGACAATCGCCTAGGATCACGACCACCTCAGCCTTACCTTGAGCTGATCTTCTGTGAACGGCGCGTCGGGCGCGCAGAGCCGCAAAATCTCGACCAGGCACGACGCCACATAGGCTTTAATGGGCGGCTCCTTGTGCTGGAGAAGGTTGCGCTGAGCGAGGGAATTCGCGACGTCGGCCAGAGAGTCCTTATCCACACGATCTTGCTCCATGTCGCTAAGCTCTTCGAACAGCCTTTTGAGCCTCGGTAATAACTGTGACACGGGGATGGGCTTTCCTGGGCGCCACGTTAGAGGCTCGTCGAATCGGAGCTTGGCCAACTCCTCTTCTAGGCCGTCATCGTCGCCCGCTGAAGCTTGCGCCGCAGTAGCCTCTTGCTCTTCTTGCGCTTCTTCGTCCCCGCTACCCTCCTCCATTTCCTGCTCCTCTACTTGGGGCTCGGGCGATGGCTCGGGCGATGGGGTCGGGTCTTTGCCACGACGATTGCGGCGTCGGGGGGGCATGGTATCGGTGGAGCTCCGTCAATTGAAATCACCCGGCTCGCTAGATCAAAACTAAAAAATAGCACCTCGACAATGGCAGAGGCGTTAAAACCAGTGGGTATAGCGAGGAGGCAGGGCGCTTTGTCGTGATGTTGGGAAGTATCGGAACGGAAGGTGGGATTCGACACCCGCAGAAGTTCGTACAAAAACGGCGAGGGTTAAGGTAAGCAAGCAGCTCGGAATTATTTATTGAAACCGCGCCTGGGCACACAGCTTCGAGTTGAGTTTCACAATTCCCGCGCAAAGATAAAGAGCCGATTCACTCGGTCTAGCAGTCGCGGTAGAAGGAGAGAACAGACCTTGGAAAAGTTGACGTGCCGCACCACGTTGGGATTTCGGGCGGGTGGAGAGAGAGAGAGGGAGGAGAGCTGCAGATGGAGGAGGTTCTTTGTGAGGGAAGAGATGCTCTGAAATTATTGGGGGGGCTTTTTTGGCGTTGTCGCGCGAATGTCGCGTACTTTGTACTTTGTCACACTGGACCTGACCATGGGACAGACATGGCAACTGGGGGCATGGGGCAGAGCATGGGGCAGGGCAACGGACACTCAGCACAAAGCTTGCACAATTAAACCGGAACTTATGACAACATAACAGTGTAAATTAAATTGAGCCACACCATGCAACAACTGCTGTGGATTGTCATTGGTACCTTGCACAATGCCCAGGACTGTGGCGTTTTGTATGACTAATCATTCCAACCTCGTCAACCTCACTCCTTGATAATGTGTGAGTGTGTGGGAGTATTTCCCGCTGGGAGGAGCAAGAGTCAGTGTCTGATAATGGAAAGGCAAATCTCCTTGATATTACAATAATCATACTCGAGCGCATGCAGCATATTCTTTGATACTCTGCAGGGACTCGAATTATCTGATGGCATCTGATGGGACTGTTCAAGTTGGCGGCTTGATTCATGGGTACTCAAGGAACAGCTATCAATTGAAGCTTGGAAACAGCTCTCCAGGCAAGTATTTGTTGGCCCTTTGCGATACTAGAAATATTGATGCCATTATTTCCCACGGATATTGTAGTCTTGACCCCCGTCATAAATAATCTTCATGCGGCACGGTCGACATAGCTAGGACGAGCTTGGTAAATCGCTTTCCGAGCTGGACGAGGTATTAGCGAAAGGCCTCATCCTTCTGCGGGCACATATCTGTGGAAAAGCCATTAGTGGATGTCCATGAAAATCGATCAATCTCATTGAATTGTGCCCAATTTCCAAGCCAATGGGGAGATGGTATTCGTAGAAGAATATCGTCGTCGTCAGCATCGCTTGTGGTCGAGGGATGGCTCGTCGCTTGTCACCGGGGTCAGTGGAAGGGGAGTCTATCTCAATGAAGTGTTCCTTCCTAGATAATAGCAGTATTTTCATTATCCAGGGTGTTTCTGGCTGCTATGAGGTTGACAGGATGATTCAGGAGGATGGATAGCCTCACAAAGGAGGAAGGTGGTCAATCTACTAAGCTATCCTGGTGTGCTCCTTCCTCCAATATCTCCTCCTAGCTCTTGTGATTGTGTGCATCAGAGAAAGGGGGAAAAAAAAAACCTATATATATCTGCTCTTTTCAATCTTTGGCACGAACTCTTCTCCTCTTCTTCCCTCTCCACAAACCTTTTCGAAATATCCAGACATTCAATCTCTGTGATATCCCTCACATCCAACTCTCAATCCTTTCTCAGTAAGTTCAATCCCATCTTTATTGACCCTATGTCCATCCAGACCATTCTTCCAAGCCCTCAATACGATCTCAGGGTCATTTGAGCGACTTGAGATCAATGTTTGTTTTGGCACCTACCCCAGCTTGATATCTTGTGGCTCTTGGACACACAAGTTCCAAACCTCACCCAAACTCCCACATCCCCTACCTTTCCAAAATCCTTACCCCTTCTCCTACACTACCCACTTCACTTCTTCATTTCTTCATTTCACAAAACTTCTCTGCAACATCATCTCTCCCTCCCACTTCTCATCACACTTCTAACCAACCCATTCCAGTTGTTCCAACATCTGGGGCAGATCTAATCACACTCCACCATCCAAGTAAGTTGATCATTTCCTTGCAGTTATACCACACTCCTTTTTCTTCATTTCTACACCCCTTTCCCTTAATTTTCACTGGTCTCCTTAAATCCTGACCCCCAAGTCACCTTGATCTATTCCCTTTTCCCTTTTCGTGGGTGGTGCTCCTACAGTATTCGAGACCAGAGCTCCTTCCTCCCTTCACAGCTCCTTGCTCCTTCCCTCCTCGAAGCCCCAGATATCCACAAACACAAACACGAAAACGCGTTCATTTGGTTTTCTGTTTTCTCCCCCTTAGCGCGTCGCCCTCTGGCACTCTATCAGTCGTTTTTTTTTTCCCCCGCCCTCCTCACCTCTTCATCTCGATCCTCACATCCCCTTCTTCCCACATCCCACACCGAGACAAGATCCGTCACCAGTCGATCTACCTCTATTCCCTCATACCCCAGACTTCTGAAATCCTCTACACTGCAGAGTTTGAAGTACGCAGTTTCATCCCCCCTCTTCCACTTCCGTATTGTCATCCCCTGGTATCCCTGACCTGTCTCTTGAGCTTCACCATATTCTTCGAGTTCTTTTTACACTAACCGGCTCTCGCCTCTTCTTTAGCATTGAGCTTCCGAGCTTCCAATTCTTGTTAAACCTTATTGACGAGCCCCTTCAGTCATTTCCCCTGGTAAGCTCCATTGGAATCTCCCTTCTCTCAAAATTTCGCCCCTACCTTCTAGAGGCGCTCAAGAGACTGAGAAACCAATTTCTAACAGTGACAAGTTAGCAAAATGGCTGCTCCCAACAGTAAGTCACTGTCTCATAATGATTCACTTGTTCGTCAAGCTAACGCCCTGTGCTCCCGTGCTTAGTGACCGGTAAGGACATCCACATTGATCTTGGCGATATGTCCAAGGATATGGACAGCAAGATTACTGTTGGTGGTGTTCCCGAAGTAAAGAAGAGCTCGCGTGGTTTTTTCTGCTGCGTGGGGGTTACTCTTTCTTCTGTCATTGCCATCATGGTTATGATTATTTATGCAATTTCCACCCTCGCCTCCAGTCTCAATGCAGACACCAATGCTAGAGAGTCTGGTATTCTTCACGAGCGCCAGATCTACCAGCGTGGATTGCGTTTTCCTCCTATCCCCCCGTTCCTTGGCCCCCATGTCACCAACACCTCGAGCCTTGTTACCGGAACCTCGGCCACCCTCTTGTAAGTGTAATCTGATTACCATCCCTTGCACTATCAATGCGCTGACAAACTGTTCTAGTGTTACCGGCTCTGCGGTTACTTATGTGACTGTTTCTGCCACCGTTGCTTCTGATAGCAGCTCAGTTGCCTCTGCTGGTCTTTTCAGTGCCGGAGATGTCCGAGGTTCCGTTGATGGTACTCTGACCATCACCTCTGCATCCAACACTGTTACTAAGACTCGAACTGTCACTCCCACTGAGGTTGTCATTGTCACGCCTGGTGAGAGTGCTGTTCAGGCCTCGGCGACTACCTCCTCGCCTATTCCAGTATCTAGCCCGATCGACATCGACGAGTGCTCTTCCGACGTTTTCTACTTCACTGTTACCAAGATTGTCAGCCCGATCGACGGAGCTCAGCAATCTACCACTACCGAGGTTGGTGTTCCTGTTGTGTCCGGCGAACCTATCACCAGAACGAAGACTGTTACCATCATTGGTGGCAAGACCGAAACTGCTTCTGTGCTGACCGTTGTACCTCCTCCACAGATCTCCTCGAGTTCTAGCGACGTGACCGATGTTGTTACCGTCACTCACCAAGATACCGTCATTGTCACTGTCACCGAGATTGTTGGAGAGACTGGAGTTGCCGATGCTGACTCGGTCGACAAGGCCAGTCTTACGACGCATACTCCCTCCAACTATGCCACCACCAAGGTTGTCGGCGTTGAGGAGACTATTTACGTTACCAACACTGCCCCTGCTGTTAACGTGAGCTACACTGTAGTTCAGCATAGCCACCCGACTTTCTCCTCCACTGGTGTCCTCACCATCACCGACGACACCGCACACCTCGGTGAGCCCACACTTGGCGCTTCTGCCACCCCTTCTGATGACACTTCCTCCGGCGTTGAGAAGAATGGTATCGGCAGTGGTAATGCTCGTGTGCTTGTCGTCATCATGGCGATCGCCGGTATCTCCCTCTTGTTGTAATCGCATGAGAGATTCATTCGACTCGAGGCTCTGGGATATTTGACGCCCCGACCGCTTGAGCTTTGCCAACCTATGGCATATTGGGCGTTGGCCCAACTTCTCTCTCATTTTCGGACTCATAGTCCTTTCGTTTGTTATGGAGGATCCTTCAAAGTGTGGCGTCGCACCAGACTGATTTCCATTTTATCTCAGGTTTTTGGAGTTTAGGTCATTTCCTTTTTATTTTTATCCCCTTCACACGTTGGCATGACAATGATGAGTACGAGGCATGATTGATGGGGAATGTGAACATGAGAGATGAGTTATGATCTGAGCCAGCTCAGCATAAAGCTGGCTGGCCATCTACTCTTTTCCTTTCTCTTCCTTTTTTCATTCTATTTTTCTTTCATCGGGTTTTGTTCAGGCGTTTGATCTTCACACCAACTCCCCGCAGAAAATGGAAACATCATAAAAAAAAAAAAAAAAAACACAAAAAAAAAAGGGTTTTGGGTGGTCTGTCTATTGAGGATGCAGTCCTCCGGTCGGCGATGCTTCCGACGGCCTTTTCAGAGAAATTAGGACTAGATTAATAGATGACCACTTAAAACCTAAAATAGCAACATCCGTAGAATCTTGCTGGGAGCAAGAGAGCGTCGTTCTGCTGTAAGTATGGAGAGAACACCGACAGGCCTGCTACATCTCTCTCTACGGCCGCCACGAGAGTGTAGTCCAGAGGGACCGGGATAATACCGTGGACCATTCCCATTCGCGATTCCGATTAGCTTCAAGGACTGCCAATCTTGTCAATTAACTTCATGATTCCTCTACGCCTCTAGCAGAATGCCTTTCAAGTTTCAGATCGCACAACTACATTCAAAGTTCGGACAAATCTCCATGCCTTCGATATCCATAAGCATCTTCAGTTCCGCCGCGGCAACAAGTACCCTCAAGTAAAATCCCGAATCAGCGTAAGCGTCTGAAAAAAAGAAATCAAGTAGTCTGGGTTCTGTATCCAGAACAGTACATGTTCTCAATGGTTCCTGGGACATGAGGTATAGAAGGCGGGCTCAAGTATTCCACATGCTCTCTCCCCCACTTCCATCCCATCCAGCGCGTGTCCAACCCGGGACATATAGTTTCTGTTTCGGTCCCCTCATCCCGCCAAGACCAGAAGTTCCAAGTCTGCCGGCACACATCGGCACGAATATCAAGTCCGGCAGAGGTGGCACGAATACCGGAGAGACAGCCGCTCGCTTCCCAAGCTGTAAACGTCGTGGGCCTCCGACCCCTGCTTCAGCTTGGTTGGCCAGGCATCTCTTAACGCGTGGAAAGCCGAGAGCAGCGTAGTATGCATGCAAAGTACCTCATTGCGGGGTATGTGGCGAAAAGGCACATAGTCAGCTAGTGAGTGATATGCATAGATTGAAAAGCTCCACGATGTTTGGAAGATAAGTCTTCCCGCCACAATCCTACTCTGATACGAGGCCTTGCCGTAAACGGCGCAGTCTGGATAGAGATCATGCATCAAGAAAAATCGCATGCCGTGCTTTCTTTTCTGTGGCGCCATCAACTTCCCGAAGTAACCCCCAGTAACTGCCAGCTGCCCATTTCCCTAAGCGGTCATACTTCAAGGCGAGTTGGATGTGGTGCTGGGTTACTAGGTATTTGTGACGCTTGACATGGGACGCCGCCCGTGGCGATGGGCAATCCTTGCGTTTGTATCGAACGCGAGTCGGAGTATCCTTGGTGTCTACTCGATGCAGCTTGCAGCAGCTTGCAGCAGCTCGCGCAGGCGAAATAATCTGGACGTGGGTAGGCGAGTCCCACCCAGAATTCCATGCGCTTACCTCGTGGCAGCCTCCGTAGGATGTCAGGCCAGTCTTGGCGAACAACGACGCGGATGCTCCGGCACGTTTGGGATAGATAGAATCGGCTGTGTAGGGGAAGCTCGTCCCCAAGGAGGGCAAGCACGTCGAGGAGCAGCGCTATCTTTGCATCTCCGATGTTGACATGTTCTCTGGGAAAGTTCCGAGTTGGTGTTGTGCTTATATTCCTCCTGAATAATACCTTGCGTTAGGAATAGGTTGGGAGTGGTTTCCTAGAGGACCTACCTGTGGCGAGAGGGCCCGAGCAATGGATGATTGTTTACGAACCTTGATGGAAAACATATGAAGGGGGTCGGCGGCGATCACAAAAAGAAGCTGTGGTGACGAAAAGAACCTGTATAACCTGAATAGCTGGATAGATAGCCCTTGAAAAGGGGATTCCACGGAGGATGCCAACACGGAAGGATCGTGAAAAGTCAAGACCATAAACATCAATATTAAACGAAACAACGCAGACAATTCCGGTTACATCAAAATAGTACTGTACATGTGTGTCATTAAAAAAAGGAGCCCCCAAAAACTCAACTGCTGGAGCTCCCTGCAAAAACCATCGTTATTCCGATAAAACGCTCCCCACCTAATTATTGCAACTTGCTTCATGTGCTCCGTCAACTTGGCACGGCTAGCTAGCTGGCTAACTCTCGGGTGGAATACCCAGACGATATATAAGCAGTATACTCCCGACCGCCTCCGAAAAAGTGAAAAGAAAAAAAGGGGTGTGATTTTTTTAGAAGCACCGGCGGTCACCGAAGACTTCAAGGCGAGCACCGAGGTCCTCCCAGCCCTCGCTCAATGCAGGCTCGTTGCTGGACAACAGCAGAGGCTCCTAGTCTACCTCAATCTTGTCCACCTCGGCCCGTGCCTCTTCCCACGTCTCCTTGTTCTTCTTCGCCCACTCGATTTGGCTCCGCGCATAGGCGAGCTGTCAAAAAGCGTGGTTAGTAGGCTTAGACCTAGGAAAAAAAATGAAAAGGTGGGGGAGGGGGAAGTCTGCGTCTAATAGAATGCGGCAGTATGTGTGCGGGGAGGAGGAAAGGAGAGGAGAGGCAGAAGCTTACCATATACCGCCGGAGATCGTCCTCCTTCTCGCGCTGGAACCTCTTGAGGTCCTGCAAAGTACTCGCGCTCGCATCCTTAACATCCTGCGCAGATGCCACCTGAGCTTGCTCAAGCTGTCCAATGCTCTCCCTCGTCTTACCAATAAGATCGCGACGCGTCCTCTCGGGATCTACATCGGCCACGCCTTGGATAGCATGGCGGATCGGTCCGAATATCTTGTTCGTGATGGAGTTGCCGCTAGGCATCTTCCGGTGCACGGGAGCACTGGGGGTCCGCTCAGGAACGCCCAGCCTGGCTGACGGGGCCGATCCGACGCCGTGAGTGGGCGGGAAGTCGGAGTCGAACGATTCCGCGTCGTCCTGGCTTCCGTCCCTTTGGTGTCGTGACACGGGCTCTGGAGCTGCCGAGGTCCTCCTGGGCGGAGAGGTGATGGTCTGGCTGCCGCTGAGGTACTGATCAATCCTTCGAGCCTCGGCTTCGCTGTGCTCGAGCTGGTCCAACAGACCTTTCTTCTTGCTGAGGTCCTCGTTCGTCAACTCCTGCTGGACGCGCTTGAGAACCCGGTATCTCAGGACATTCTTAACGACGCCCGCGAACTGCGCATTCTCCCGCATCGGCTCCGCGAAGCTTGCCCCCAGAGAACTGGACAGCTCCTCAGTCGCAATGTACGACGAATCCGCTGCCTGGCCGATACGCTCGATCGCCGCGCCCAGAGTCGGCGACTGCTCCGACAACGCAAAGGCGTTGTACCTAGAGCCAAGCTCGCAAAGATCTGCTGCCAGGGACGAGAGGTGGCTGAGGGTCCTTCGGTTGACCTTTTCAATGGGGCCTGTAAGAAGTTGCTCGAGCTCCTTGATAGAAGCCTCGAAAGAGATGAAGTAGGGATCTAGTTCTTGTTCACTGAGCTTCTTGTTCTCGGGGGGGAAGCGAGTGAGCGCGCCTCCGGAGTAGGGGTCAACATCCTGCGTAGGGGTAGCGTTCGAGGAAGTCTTAAGCTTGGCGGAGCTGGCGGGTACGGGGAGGTAGTTATGAGCGGGAGTAGGGTTGGCGGTATCGAGAGGGGGAGCCTTAAGGACAGACTTGGGGATAGACGAAATCGGGTGAGAGTGAAGGACCTCGCTCTATGTAGAAACGCGGCCGTTAGCAAAAGGCAGGAATTTCATGCGGTAGTTGAATGGCGTGCTACGAAAACATACCCAGCTAGCGTTGGGGTCCAGGAATCTCCACCAGACACCATCGGTCCTCACTTGCTCCATCCTCCGGCATCTGTTAAGAAACACGGCCAACATCCTCTTGCGCAGGTCGATAATTTGCTGGTCTTGCTTGGCGTTCGTAGGGTTCGCTGCGTAGTCGGCCATCGTATGCTTCTCTGGAATGGGCGGAATGACGAGCGTCGGATGTAACCTGGTTAGGGCATCCCTAAGTGACGCAAATTCAGAGTATCGCCGCCGGACCTCAAGATCCTACACCTCAAGTGTTAGAACACGAAACGGCGAAGCGGGGATTTTTTTCGACAAGCCGAGGTTCCTGACGTACATCAGTTCTAATGGTATATACAATATAGCGGCCACCGTTCTCCGGACTCTTTCCAGCGTCTGTAATAAGGATGGGCAGCTCCGGATTCTCGTAAAGGATCTGCTCGATGCGACTATCGTAGCCTCCGGGCTTCCTCCGAGGAACTAGCTCCCCACGTTCCCGCGCCGCGTCCTCTTCGTCGCTATCATCATGTGCCCCGAACGCAGCGCTGGGCGGTTCGCTATCGGTCGTCGATGTCGGAGTGGCGGGTATATCGTACCTAGGGTCTGTCGCGTCCCAGCTTGAGTCAGAACCTTCAACTTCATCATCAGAGAGTGAGATTGATTCCATCATCTTGGCGGTCGGGCCTGCTTAGGCGGGCGGGCTGGAAGTGGCGCCGAGGTGCCTAGAGCATAAACTAAGATCGACTCACATCCTGCTGATTCTGGGGAAGATGGATTGCCGGTCGGCGACAAGTCAGCTCGAGCGAAGCTGGTGCCATAGGGGTTGTTATCCTCGTCGTTCCACATGGCGAGCTCTCTCCGCCACTGGCAAGTAGGTGCAATGGGAGCGGGGTTAAAGGAAGAGTCAAGCTAGGATACGAATTCTGCAGGTGAGAGTGGTTCAAAGTATGTGTTGAGATATGGAAGGTGCCTCAGTTGTAGACTGCTCCAAGCTTCCCGAATTTGGGGGAGGTTTGTTTGCGAAAGACGATGTTGTCAGGGCTGACCTGGATTCCGGTGATGGAGGTGGGACATTTGGTTACTGGCCTTGGACCAGATGCTCTGTAGGTTTGGGATGATCTGCAGGCGCTCTGTAGCAGGAACTGTAGCTTAATGTTACTAGTACAAATATTTAAACTATTTTAGGTATATTTTTACCTTATAATACAGGGAAGAACATGTGGGAAGTACTTAGTCTGTAGTATTATTACAATGTCACTTAAGATCAATACTTGCAGATGGGGAAGCTACAACTTGGTGGGCAGTTGTTCTTTGTCTACGTAACCAAGTGAATCAGTACTTTGCAATTTAAATCCAGGCAGACTCCAATGTACTTTCCCTCCACCCCACACCACCTCCCCACTCTCCCACTCTGGCCTGGTGAATCCAGTTGAGGTCAACTGCAGCAGAGCTTGGAAAGGAACCTCAAGCCCACATGCAAGTTGCCGAGGACAAATGGCAGCTTTGAGTGGTGCTGATCATATTGCAACCTCATCCTGTCTTTTTGCTCAGTGACAAAGAGCTGTCACATCCAATTTATCAATCAATCCTTATTGCTCCAAAGGTAGAAACATCAATGGATTTGATGCAAGATGAAGGTTTTCAGGTTTTATCATTTTCAATTCATAGACTCATTCCTCATGCCACGTACATTCCTTTGATGTCCCTCTATCATAGCGTCCAGTTTCCTTTAACAACTAACACCTCCAACTCCTTCCATCAAAATCGTGAAATAACACAAGAGTAGAATAAAAATCCTTCACATGAAGAGAAAGAAGGGAAACAAACAACACCTCGAAATGGAAGAAAACAGACTCATAACTGAGGATTAGAAAACTCGACGTGAAAGAACAAAAAGGAAACAATTCCGATGACAGGCCACCGGTCAAATGGCGATAGTGCATGAGGCTCTGACTTCAACGCGCTTGTTTCCAACTTCGATTGTGATTCGTCGACGCCGCCGATTACCTGTCCAGCCAAACCGTTCTTCAGTATTGGGAGCGAGGGGTTCCAGGGCCAGGATTCTTCAAAATACCTCGTCGGGGAGCCGGAGCCTTAGGTCGAGGAATGTTAGGCTCGGAGTACTCGTCGCTGCTGGACGACATGGACGCCGAATCTCCCGAGACGGCGGCGCGAGCGCGACCACGCCAGCTTCTATCCGAGGATTGGGATCGGCGACCGTTGATCACGGCGCGGGTGCTGAACGAGCTCGAGCTCGAGCGCCTCATGGGACGCAGGCTCGCGTCGTCGGACGAGTCATCGCTGGAGCTTGGTTGCCTTCCACGGGGGTAGGGGCTGGGAGCACGACCTCGGTGCTGTCGAGGCGGCTGGGGGTTGTAGCCGGTCTGGGCACGCTCTTGGTTGGAAATGCCGCTTACTACTCGCGCTCGCTTGCGGGCGGGCTGAGCCACCGGGATGACTGCATTATGGTGGTCGGACGAGTCCGAAGAAACCCGGGGAGAAGGCGTGGGGTTGCGAGGAAGCACGTTGTCGAGGGGGACAGCTTCATCGTTCACCTTCGTGGCGCGGAGTCGAAGAGCAGCTAGGAACTTGCGGCACAAGCTCGTTCTAGTCTTAGCTCTGGTGCGAAAGGCGCGAGCTCGGCGGTTTTGCGGATTCGACACGCCAGGATACGGAGAGGGGGGTCGCGGGAAAGCGCCGCGACGGTTCTGTCTAAAGTGGGCACGTCCACGAGGAAGATCGGTGTAGGAGGCAGTAAGCGCAGGGCGTGGGACCGGCTGCATGTAAGGAATCTGGACCTGTGCCTGTCCGTAGTGCGGGTTCGAGGTGTACCCAGAGTACTCGGAATGGGGAGGTGGGAGCAGAGTTCGAGGAGGGCCCTGCGGCATCACTCCATGAAGGGGAACAACGGGAGGTGGAGGTGGACGGGACAGCATTGCCTGCCTCCGTCGGGCCGGGATATCGACGAAGTCGATGGCAAATTCGGGATCTTGTCGGCGTTTACAACGCACATATAGACAGGCCAAGACAACTGTCACAGCCATCATACCCACGATGCCTCCAAAGATAATGCCGAATTGCTCGGAGGGAGAGTAACAGGTCCAATCCACGTATTGCTGTTCAACAGGCTGGATGGGGCCAGCAGGACCCTTGACATCCTCCTTCCTGACAATGGGGATCGGCGCCATTGCTACACAACAGGTCAGCATTTGAAAATACACACATCATCCCTAGCCTATAAAGCACTATACTTTGGGATTGTCTTTGTCAATACTAATAGACAATGGTAGTGTATAACAATGGCTGGTTGGTCCTTGTTTCTGTGAGAGTTGGATGTGAATTGATAAATGCTTTCCTGAAGGAGTGTAATGGTGAAAGGTTAGTAGGGAAGGACTCCTACTCTTATGCTCTTATGTTAGGGTGGTAAGGACTCACTACTCAATACTGGCCATCTTCAGAGAAGACCTGAAAGAATACAAAGGCAACTAATCTAGTACAACAGTTAGATAGATAATGATGATAGGGATGGTGATTGATCATAGATACCAATTGTCCAAGGTGATGATGATGTTGGGATAGAGGAAAGAATGGTGTGAGGAGGAGGAGAAGAAGGGGTCGGTGTTCATGAGGTCGAGGTTTGGAACCAAGGAAGAAAGGAGCTGGGGAATATAGAACTTGGCCTGCTGGAGCAAGGTTTGTGTGTGTGAGGGCCAAGAGGCCTAAGAGGCAACTGGAGCAACAAAAAGGCCAAGTTAGGAGAGGCAGGAGCATAGCGTCCAAGAGGGTTAGATAGCTCCTTCCTTGATGGAGATCTCGAGGAACCTCAGTTGCCGTTTCAAATACATCCAGACAAGAAACACAGATACTCATATGAAGTTCAAATGTCCATCCGTTCCATTGTTTTGATCTAAAATCTTCTTAAGCAGGCTTTTGTAAAACTAAAAGTACAGATGAGGGATGCTCAATGTTCAAGGCTGCTCAAAAAGTTCTCAAATCTGAGAGTGCAATAGCCTCCCCTTCACATTCCTCGAGATCTGGAAAATCCTCATAATAAAAGAATACACTCGAAGCCGTAGAGGCCAAGAGCCAATCCATCCTATTCCCATGCGCCCTCTTACTCGTCATCATCGTCATCGTCACCAGCATCCACCATACTAGTATCCTTGGCCGATGGCTCCGCGTCATTGTCGGACTCATCGCTAGCATTCTTAGCCTCCTCCTCATCTTCATCTTCCTCGTCACTCTCGACGATCCGGCCTCGACGGGCTCTCGACCGCCGCGTAACCTCCTCGGCATCCTCATCTTCATCATCACCGGCTCTCTCCGCCTTGTTATCAACATCCATCCTTTCCTCATCGTCACTCTGGTCGCGACCCCGGTCGTCCTCATTGTCGGAACCAAACGCCGTGGAAGACCTCTCGAGGTCCCTCTCGGCCCTCTCGAGAGCATCGTCGTCGGCATCGCCCTCCGACTCGTCGCTATCGACAATGATCTCCGCCGACTTGAACTTGGTATTCTCCTGCTTGGTAAGCTTCCGCCTCCTCTTCGCGGGACGCTCGCCTTCGGATCCGCTGTCCGGCTCGGCCCTCTCCTTCTTCTTCTTCTTGGGGGTTCGCTTAGGCTTGGGCTCGCCAGCCGCGCGAGGCGCCGGCTTCCGCTTTCTCTTGACCCGGTCGCCAGTCTCGGAATCTGTGGTCATCTCAGCGTCCATAGCCGCCTTCTCTCGCTCCATCCTGGCCTGTGCTAGCTCCGCATCCTTAACCGCGATGGCCTCACGCTCCTTTCGGATTCGTTCCTGCCTCTCGCATTCCGCATCGAGTGCTTTTTGGCGCTCCTCTTCCCTTCTCTTGAGCTCAGCTTGCCTTTGCTCCATGGCCGCCTGAAGCTTCTCTTTGTTCCTGTCCTCGTACTCCTTTTGGCTCGCGATAGCCCTCTCGAGCTGCTTCCGCTGCGTGTTACGGGCCATGTTGGCACGCTGCTCAACGTCGTGCTTGGGATACGGTGTATGGGGGTGGGCGGCGATTTCGTCGAGGGCCTTGATGGCAGCCTCGAGACCTTCAGCCGCCTCCTCGAGTTGTTCTACGGATCGCTGCTTCTCGGATAGGTTGTAGATGGTAGAGGCGAGCTGGATCTGGACAAAGGCGACATTGAACTTGTAATGAACCTGGTCAGGGGCAGCCTCAAGTGCCTAGTACATTGTTCGTTAGTAAGACCTTATCGTAATGCGATTGTCTCGAAGCTTGACAACTTACCTTCTTGGCACACTCCAGAGAGGACTTGTACGCATCAAGATCTCGATCAGTGCGGCCCTTGTTGAGCCAGGTCCTTCCAAGACAAGAGAGGATAACAGTATCGTTCTCCTTGCCATCTTTCGCCAACGCCGCCTCGTAGTGCTCAATAGCCTTGTTAAATTGTCGAAGCTCGGCGTAGATATGACCCAAATTGACGTGGACGTGAGCGTCCTTGATGGTCTCGCGTACCTTGACCAGGATTGCCAGAGCGTTCTTGAGGTCCTTCTTGTCCTCAGCTAACGCAATGGCAATGCCCATGGCAGCGTAGGCGTTCTTAGGATCCAGAGAGAGCGCTTTCTCGAAGAATTCCACTGCTTTGCTATAAGTAGCGCTCCGTTTCTGCTTCTCCTGGTCCGTCTCACGCCGCATTTCCCTTGCCTGCGCGAGATACAAGTTGCCCATGCCCACAAGCGCGTATCTATCGTGCTTGTCGTAATGTTGGAGAGTGTGCTTGTAATGCCGGAACTCGGGGTCCTCGTTTAGGCTGACAGCCTTCTTCTTTGTAACCTTGCCGAGGTACCAACCGTACAGCGCCCTGACTTCGAGATCAGTGTTGTTCTCCTGGTAGAGCTTGGCGACGGCGTCGGGTCCTTCCTTGTGAGGATTCTTGCGGAGCTTAATGTACGCAAGGCGTGTGCGGGCGTCGATGTAGTCGTCATGTCGCGCCAGTAGCCGCTCGTACACCTCAATGGCCTGATCCGTCATACCCTGGGCCTCGTAGCTGCGACCGAGGTTGAAGCTGATAGTCGTGATAAGCGAATCCGTCTCGGCGTTCTCATCCTTGGAATCGATCCGAACGCACGCTCCCAAAGCTGCTTCAAACATGTCACTAGCAAGCTGGTGCTTCTCTGCTTGGGAGTAGAAACAACCAATGTTGTTCAGGAGCTGCGGGGGCAGATGAGTCCGGAGTACGGCGCGGACCTCAGCATCGTCTTCCTTGTCTTGAGGACGCTCAGACTCAGGAATTTGATTAATTTCCAACTCCTCGACTTGCTGAAGACACTGCTGTGCCTTTTCTGGCTGATCGGTCTCGTATAGGCGAGCAAGGTTAAGTAGGACGGAGGCGTCGGGGTGGAGATTTTTCTTGGGATCCTTCCAGGCGCTGCGAACTGTTTCAAGCAAATTAACTGCCTTCGTGATTTCAGAGGACTTGTCCTCCTTCACCTCGGCAGCCTGGTTGGCAAACACTTCTTCCGCGTAAAGAGTGCCAAGAAGAATGGTCGCCTCATAGTTTTTGGACAATTGAATCATCTTCTCGAGCTGCAGCTTGGCTTCGCCAAGGTCGTTTCTAAGGACCGAAAGCTGAGCCGCGCCGAACTTCGCTGGCAAATAACCCCTCTCTGTGCCACCCCGCGCATCATCAGCGCGACGATAGAAGTCGCTCGCTTGGTTGATGTTGCCCTCATAGTGTTCTTTCCGGGCAAGCAAATACCATCCATCACTCGCGACGGCATTAACGTCGGTGTACTGGATGGCTTTGTGCGCCAGAGTGTCGACGTTGCCAAAGGACTTGCGCGACAAGAAATAACTCGCAAATGTTGCACATGTCAGGGGCAGGTTCTTGTCGATCTTGAAGGACTTCTGGGTGTACTCGGTCATTGCCTTCTTGTACAACCGGAGGAACTCGGCACTATTCGTAGGGAGGGAACCGCTAGCGTCGAGATAATAGACACCCAATAGGATGTTGGCGAATTTGTTTCCTGGATTGAGTTCTAGAGATCGCTCCCAGGCGGCGTGGGCATCGTCCTTGAAACCACTCTGCCAAAGGCAGCAGCCAATTCCAATTCTCGGGTCAGGATCAATGAGTCCTGGCATCTTCCGAAGAACCTCTTGATATGCCGTCAAGGCCTCAGGGTATTTTTGCATGGAATACAGCGCGCGCGCTTTGCCCATCAGTCCAAGCATGTTCTTTCCTTGCGATACCCTCAATGCATCTTCGAAGGACTTGAGCGCTTGTCGGAGCAGTTCGGTTCTTTCAAGGTCGACCACCTTTGGTCCGCTCGAGGTGGACGGCGCTTGGAGGGATGCCTTAAGGAGCTGGAGCACGCCACGGGCAAGGAAGAGAGGGGGGAAGGCGGGGTTAATGCGCGACGCGTCGTTGAGGGAAGAGGTGGCTAATTGAAGATAGTACTCCTTCGTCTTCGCTTCAGAAACTAGGACACCTTCGGGCGCGACACGAGGCGCTTCGCGACTCTTGTGGAGGTAAAGCCAACATAAGGTACAGGTCATGCTGACCCTCTCGCGTGGCGTACTGTTCTGGAGGACCTGACTCGCCCGGATTAGCATCTCGATGGCGTGGTCGATTTTGCCTTGTTTCGCGTAGGCCATCGCCACGGTCATCCAGTATGTTCGCGCCGCGCCTTCATTCTCGAGTAGTGTGCAGAGCTCAGTCGGGTCATCGATTAGGACATCGAGGTTAATCTCAACGGCTTCGTCAAGCTGGTCGCCGACAGGGATGTCGATCGTCGAGGGGATATCAGAGAAACGCGCGCTGGCGGCCTCGACGGCCGCGCCGTTCGTGATTCCGTTAGTCTCCATAGTTGATTATCGGCGCGTAAGTATCGTCAGGGGACGTGACAATGGGAGGAGATAGATGGAGGGGGGGAATGGACCCCAAGCGTTGTCGAGATAATGGGCTCTAGAGAGGCGGATTGGAGGTTTGAAATGGAGGAAAAAAAGGATAGCTGGCGACGATGGGTGGATTTCCTAAATAAGGACAGGAAATTTGTGGCCCATGTCTATCGAGGTGTGGTTGGGGGAATTGAGGAGGGAGTTGGGAGGAGGGAGTTCGAGGTCGTGAGAAAAATGGATATGGGGGAAGTGGAAGTGAGGTCGGCGTCGGGAAGGCTGACTCTCCGATTTTTGGTTTGCGTCTCGAAGACGTGAGGCGGCTGAGGTTCACCAAGTCCAAGGCCAGGCAAGACCTGCCGTGGCCCGTGCACGAGGAACAGAGATTGAAACTCGATACATGCATACAAACACTATATTGCAAAACGAACAAAACGAAAGTGATTCATCCCCACCATTCTGTTTCGAGTTAGTAAAACACACAAAATCGCATAATTGTATATCCTCAGTAACCATGCCTTCTCCCTTGGGTATTCGCGATCCAGCCATCCAAGTCCTTTTTGAAAAAAAATGATTCCCAATACGCCTGTAAAACAAGAATTCGATAGTATGAATCAAAGCTATCTTCCGGGCTTCAAGTTGCGGGCTTTCCACGCATCCTTCACTCCCTTGGCAGCATTGAGCAGGTCCTGCTCAGTGACACCGTCCTTGATACTCCGGATGACGCTTTGCAAAGTACTAATATGATTAGCTTCCGGTTTATCGTCACGGAATCGGCTGACTCTCCAACGACCCAACTCATCCAGATAGCATTCCGCCACTCGGTCGTTCAGCGGGTCGCCGAGGCTGATGAGTTCTTCAAACTCCTTCTCAGATATGTACGCATCCGCATACTTCTGGTACCGCGGCTGGGCATCTCCCATATACGCCCACAACTCCGCTCGATCCAAAGTATGGTAATCAGTATACGGCTCAGTAACGCCATTAGCAATATCATCCTCGTCGGGCTCTACAGTCGGAAAGTAAAGCTTCAGGCGGCAGTCGATTGTATTCTCCTCGGGCGGCTTCCACTTGAGAATGTGAGGGTCGGTTCCATGGCGGTAGCTTGAAGTGCGGCATGTGAATATGAGACCGTCGTTTCCGTGTTTGAGTATGGGTAGTACGTCTTTGAACATCATCTCGACTCCGTAGCTCAGTTGCATATCCTTCATCAGAACTCCGAAGGGCTGATATTGAAGCTCATCGGGAAATTCCTGAAACAACCTCTTATAGGGCATGTAGATGTGATCTTTCATGTACGCAAGCCGTTTGTCGAGTGGCCGCTCCATTATGTTCTTCCCATCGATGACCAGGCAATCAAATAGCAGAAGGCGGGGGACCTCGCGCCCATCCTCCATGTCCATAACCAGCTCTCCATCGATGAGGGTCTGAATGTGAAAGCTCTGGACACTTTGAGGTGTCGGGAAGTGAAGGCTTTTGCTGTTGATGAACCAATACTCATTCTTTCTGTCAATGAGATAATGCGCCTCCTTCCCAAACTCATCCTCCGTCAAATATAGGAGGTATCTAATGCCGTCTGACTTTTCGCAAACAAAATAACTGTTGGGAGATTCGTTAGCAAGACCAAGCCACTAATGTTATCACGGGTGCTATATGGAGAAAAATTCGAATCATACTCCTCTTTCTTCAATTCTTCCAGATGACTTCTGGTAAAACTGACCGGTTGCGCCCCGGGAAATGACCTCTGGTGCCTGTTCAGAAGCTGTGCGACCTCATTCCTCATGGTATGAAGGACCTCGCCGGTTGCGCGAATGCCCGGCTCGGCAATCGACTCTATGGGACCTTCCTGACTCATTGTAGGGGGCCGTCAAGTGAAGCCAGAAAATCAATATTGATTATATGAGTGATGGAAAGCACTTGAGCAGTGAAGGCGGAGGGAGTCTTGAGCACTCTTCGACTGTTTGAGATTGACAGTGCTACGAAGTACAATTGGAGGTGGCTTGGCCTTATCGATAAAAGCTACGCTGACTAAGCCTCGCCAATTGGATAAGTCCACGAATTGTGAGTCGTCGCAATTGCCATTCGCGCCCCAATGGTGCGAGATTATCAAACGTTGAGGACCGAAGTCCCCTAAACCGGGAGAAACCCACGAAAAACTGCCGGGGGGTGACTCCGACCACTTTTGACGCTAATATGCAGCTTGATCCTCTTTTTCATCGAATCCCACCTCTTGATCCGATCCCTTCCTCCTCTTCAATTGTTCCAACATCAACAATTCGAACGCCCTCATACCCCAGGTGACACTCTGGGACCTTTCGAAGTCAGACAAAGAGAAATTACGCACGGTATTACAGCGCGTCGTTCGCCAATCTCATCCTCAAAATGGGCGAGTCTCTGTTTTCTCGGGCCTACTTCGATGCCGTCTATATTCCGGCCGGTCTCATTGTGTTCGGCACTTGGATCCTGAAGAAGGAGTATGTTCCTTATGCCACAGCTGTTGCGCTGGCCCTCGCTGGCATCAAGTTCTACACCCTCCGTAAGTTTATCTTTGAATTCAAAGATGTGGGAACGTGGTTTTACTGATGCGCTTCGAATCTAGAGCCCAAAAAGGTCTTGATCCCCGACGCTTTCCAGGACTTTGAGCTTATTGAGAAGACCATTGTCTCTCACAACGTTGCTATGTGAGTTTAATTGATGCGTTTATTGAGCGATGCAACGAATCTAACGGGTTCGGATTCTTGTTAGTTACCGATTCAAGCTCCCCTCCCCTACCTCGATTCTTGGTCTTCCTATCGGCCAGCACATCTCGATTGGCGCCACCATCTCCAAGGCCGACGGCACTAGCCAGGAGGTTGTTCGCTCTTATACCCCCATCACGGGCGATGACCAGCCCGGCCATTTCGACCTCCTCGTCAAGTCGTACCCCACCGGCAACATCTCCAAGACCTTGGCCACCCTCGCCATTGGCCAGACTATCAAAGTGCGCGGCCCCAAGGGTGCCTTCGTCTACACTCCCAACATGGTGCGACACTTCGGTATGATTGCTGGAGGAACTGGTATCACCCCCATGCTCCAGGTTGTCAAGGCCGTTATCCGCGGTCGTGCTGCCGGCGACAAGACTGAGGTCGATCTCATCTTCGCCAACGTCACTGAGCAGGACATCCTTCTCAGGGAGGACCTGGATGCTCTCGCCAAGGAGGACCCCGGCTTCAGGGTCCACTACGTTCTTGACAGGCCTCCCGAGGGCTGGACTGGCGGTGTTGGCTACGTGACTTCTGAGATGATCACCGTACGTGTTTCCTTGCCCATATTTTCTTACAAAAACCGTTAGGTCTTGACTAACAACGACGCTAGAAATTGCTTCCCAAGCCCGCCCATGATGTCAAGATCCTTCTCTGCGGCCCCCCTCCCATGGTCAGTGGTCTCAAGAAGGCTACCGAGGCCCTTGGATACAAGAAGGCCAGGCCCGTCAGCAAGCTTGAGGACCAGGTGTTTGCTTTTTAAACAGATGTCATTTGGAAGGAATTTTCTGGAGTATAGAGTGTAGACAAAATGCGATCGTTCGGTCCTTCAGTATACCACCTCCCGTCAGTTTATATACATGCTTTGCTAGCGTGAGAGTTTGGAGCTGGTTTTTTGTTTAACAAGAGGTTGATGATCATGTATGTTCTCTGGGCTCTTGCTTCTAGACTTAGATGGTAGTAGATGATATAAAATCGCCATCGTCAAGCCAGTTGAACACATCGTGATTCTGTTTATACCGTCTCGCTAAGAGAAAAGACAAGCCGAGCCGTGCCGAGCCGTCAAGGTCACCAGGGGGCAAAACAAGGCCCTTGAAAACGTTAAATGGTTGCCTTCGGAGGCGGAACTCAATTATCGCTGCAGGATTGACAAAGTTAATTTGAGTCGGTACAATTTCGACAATGAAGTATTGTTGTACCTGTTATGCCTTACATAAGCAGGCCTCATG
Organism: Scedosporium minutisporum; assembly: GCA_034774675.1. NCBI lineage: Eukaryota > Fungi > Ascomycota > Sordariomycetes > Microascales > Microascaceae > Scedosporium > Scedosporium minutisporum. The sequence goes on from SJVG01000222.1 coordinate 42,584, forward strand.
CAGCAGGAGCTGTTTCCGGCATGAGCCACCAGCCAACGAACGCCCACTTCTCCCCAGAAATACATTGCAGGGAACTGCACCATTTAATATTACTATGTGCTCGGGACCTCGTCGTCATCACCCCTAGGGCCACCTCATCCGAGCTGTGCATTAACTTTTAATCTTTCCAGCTATCGCAACGTTTTATTTCCTTGAGTTATCTCATTCCCAATAGTTCCATCATCTCTAATTTCTGCTTGGCCGGAGGTTCACTCTGTTTCTTGTGTCTTCGTGCACGTAGTGCAGGTCCGAAACAGCTCCTCTTCGAGGTTCTCCTGATTTACTTTTTTCTTAACCGGTTTTAAATCTCCCACGAATCCGACCTATCCTCGCCTCGGAAACTGCCTGGCACACTCGCCATCATCGATCGAATCCGTGATGTTTTCGAATTCAAACGCCTATCTAGGCGGAAATAGCCAGCGGCCTGGCCAACAACAATATGGAAGTCAGTTCGGGATGGGGATAGGTGCTGGCCAGCAGGGGCTGGGTCAGTCCCAACCTGGCCCCTTTGCCCCTCAGCCGACTGGCTTCGGACAAGCTCCGTTGCAGCAGCAGTTTACGGGATATCCCATGGCACCCCAAGCTACGAGCATGCCACAGCAGCAGCAGCCTCCCATGCCTCTGCAGAACCAATATACCGGGATGCCTGGCCCGCAGGGCTTCCAAGCTGCGCCGCCGATGCCGTCCATCCCGGCGCAGTATCAACAGCAATTCCAACAACAGCAGCAGCAACTACAGCAGCAGCAGTCCCAGCCGCAGGCGCAACCGCAGGCTCCTCAGTTCCAAATCTCCCAACCGACCGGCTTCGTATCGCCGAGCCAACTGAATCCACTTGCGCCTCCCCCGCCTCCTCAGAAGCCCCAACCGACGGGGTTCACCGAAATGGCGGCATCTTTCCAGTCTGGAGTCTCAAAGCCCGCTCCTGCGCTGCCCCGAAAAACCAACATGATCCCCAACATCAGGTTGTCATTTATTACCGCGCAGGATCAAGCCAAGTTCGAGACCTTATTCAAGTCAAAGGTCGGCGATTCGCAGACGACCATTTCCGGAGACAAGGCTCGGGACTTACTTCTTAGGTCTCGACTTGATGGCGATACCTTGTCCCACATCTGGTAAGAATTTAGTATTTGTGCGCAAAGTAAGGATGACAACTGCTAACAAACCCTTGCGCTAGGATGTTGGCCGATACCACTCGTTCCGGCCAGTTGCATTTCCCCGAGTTCGCCCTCGCCATGTACCTCTGCAACCTCAAGCTCACGGGCAAGCAGCTACCTGCGACGCTTCCGGAAAACATCAAGAACGAGGTCTCGAGCATGGTAGACATTATCAACTTTAGCGTGGCTGAGGAGGCGGCGGCACCATCGTCGACGGCACCCGACTTCAGTGCTAGACAGAACACCGCATCGCCGCCCACGATTCACCAACCGCAGCCGCAGCCTTCGAATTCGCAGATTCTCCAGGCGCAGATGACCGGATTCCCCGGCCAGCAGCCAGGCTTTGGCCAGCCTCTGGGCCTGCAATCGCAGCAGACTGGGTTCCTGGGCTTGTCCAACCCACAGGCCACCGGGTACAGCGGCCCTCGGCCTCCCATGCCTCCTATGCCCACAGGCTACGGCCAGAACTTGTCTCCCGGGGTGGGTCTTGGTGGTATGGCGCAGCCTTTAAATGCTCAGCCGACCGGCCGTCCTGGCCAGTGGGGGCTCGTTAATACACCTGCTTCTGGATTGCCGAATATTGATGCTCTCCAGGCTCGTATGATGCCTCAGCAGGGCCGCGAACAGTCAAACTTCACTACCGCCGGCCTTCAAGGCAATGCTGTGATTCCGTGGGCAATTACAAAGGATGAGAAACATCGATATGATGCTCTCTTCCGTGCCTGGGATGGAATGAACAAAGGTTTCATCGCGGGCTCTCAAGCCATCGAAATCTTTGGCCAGAGTGGCCTGGAGAAGTCTGATCTCGAGCGCATCTGGACCCTTGCTGATAACGGCAACAAGGGCCGGCTGGATCTCGATGAGTTCGCTGTGGCTATGCACTTAATCTACAGGAAACTGAACGGCTACCCCGTCCCCAACAATCTCCCTCCCGAGCTTGTGCCCCCTTCGACCCGAAACATTAGCCAGTCCATCGGAGCGATGAAGTCGATGCTCCACGAGGAGTCCGAGTTCCGAAAGAACTCGGGTGCTGCCCTGCTTCCGCAGCGGACTGGTGTCAATTATGCCAAAACTCATTCGCTTAGAGGCAATGTTGGAGGCACTTTTGGACGGAAGAAGGATGCTACTAGTTTCAAGAATAACGACGATGATCTTGGCTATAAGTCGAGCGCGCGCCGTAGGATTGGAACTAGCTCGCCTCGGCCTGGCTCGCCCGCCTCCTCTGTAACCTCGAATGATGATCTTAGTCTTGATCAGTTGAGGAAGAAAATCCGAGAAAAGCAGGTTCTTCTCGATGCCATCGACTTTACGGACGAGAAGCATAGCGAGGAAGACGACTTGCTTGATAGGAGGGACCGCCGAGAGGCAGAGGAACTGTATCGTCGTATCCGGAGGATTCAAGAGGACATTGATGCCCATCCTGATGCGGGCTGGGCCTCTGGAGATTCCGACGCCGAGAGGCGTGCCTTGAAGCGCCAGCTCCAGAATTTGACCGATCGCATCCCCCAGCTTGCGTCTGAAGTCCGGAAAACCGAAAAGGCCATCGCTGATGCACGCCTGGAGCTGTTCCGATTGAAAGATGCCAAGGCTCATCCCGGCAGTTCTGCCGCAATCATTGGTACCGGGCCTGGCGGTATGGTAACCGAGTCGGACAGGCTTAAGGCCAGAGCGAAGGCCATGATGCAGCAGCGAACCGCGGCGCTGACCGGCAAGAAGGTTGACGTGAGCGGTGATGAGGATGCTGGTAAGCGCCTGGAGGAGGAGAGCATCAAGGCTAGAACCGAGAAGGAAAATAACGAGCGCATGGTCCGTGATGTGGAGGACAGCGTACGTGATTTTGCTAAGGGTCTCGAAGATGGTTTGAAGGAGGGTGCCAGAGACTCGACGAGTGAGCATGAGCGTCGCCGTTGGGAAGACGGTTTGGGCGTCGAGGACGAAGTCAGGGATTTCATCTTTGATATGCAACGCTCCAGCCGAGCCGCTCGCGTTCGTTCCCAGGATAGGCGGAGCCCCCGGCCTGCTGAGCCTGTTTCTCGAGCTCAGCCAGAAGCTGCGGCTAGGCATGACACTCCCCCCCCACGATCGACGGCATCCCCCTCGACTGTGTCTGGGGGTAATTCGTACTCGTCTTACAAGACGCCCGAGGAACGAGCCGCATTCATCAAGCAGCAGGCCGAGCAACGAATGGCCGAAAGACTGGCTGCCCTCGGAATCAAGGCACCGTCGAAGCCTGGGGAGACGGCCGCACAGAGAATTGAGCGTGAGAGGGCAGAGAAGGCGGCTAAGTTGCGACAGGCCGAAGAAGAAGATTCGCGTAGGGAGGCCGAACGCCAGGCGAGGCTCGCGGAAGAACAAGGTGTTCCTCCGCCGGCCCCGGCGCCCGCCAAGACCGAGACTCGCAAGCCTCCTCCGCCGCCGTCGCGAAAAGCTGCTAGGGAACCTCCCCCAGCACCTGCACCCGCACCCGCGCCCGCAGCTCATGTTGAAGAGTAAGTATTGTATTTTACGTTTTTATGTTTTTGTCCTAGTTGCTAACTGTGCTGTTCTAGTGATGCGGGATCCAAGGATGAGCTTGCACGTGAGAGAGAGGCAGCTGAGGCACGCCTCAAGGCTCTCGAGGAGCAGGTACGACAGAACAAACTAAAGAAGGAGGAAGAGAAGCGACGAAAGAAGCAAGCGCTCGCCGAAGGTAGGGAACGGGAGGCAAAAGAGCGCGAAGCCAAGGAGCGAGAGGCAAGGGAACGAGAGGGCAAGTTGGCCGCTGAGCGCGCTGAATTTCAACGAAGAGAAGAAGAGCTTAGGCGCCAGCTCGAAGCAGAGGACGATGAGGACACCTCGTCTGATGAAGAGGGTCCTCAGCAGATAACCCCCGTCGAATCGACACCCACTCATGGCAGCCAGGAGCTGGAACGCGCCACGCCTTCTCCTCAACCTGCAGTGGTGGTTTCGCCTCCGGCGGTTCCTACGCCATCCACAGATACCGAAAGCAAGAATCCTTGGTTCAAGATGATGGCCCAGCCTTCGACTACCGAACCCCAGCAACCCACGCCTGCTCCGGCACCAGCTCCACCAGCCCCGCCAGCGCCTTCCGAGTCCACAAACCCTTTCCACCGAATGGCCCAGAAAGCCCAAACTCCTTCCGCTCCTTTTGTTCCCGGCCCTACGATCTCGCGCAAGCGTGCCGACGACGATGACGATGGTTGGGGTTCTGAGAAGACTGATGACTCCGACGATGAGTCTGACGACGGACGCCCTGGTGGTGCCAAGGCTGCCCAGCTGGCCCAGATACTCTTCGGCGCCATGGGGCCTCCTCGACCACTCTCCGCCGCGGGCGAGAAGACGACCTCTCCTCCTCCGGCAGCAGAGACATCATCGCCACCACCCGCGCCTCCACCACCGCCGCCAGCGTCAGCACCACCTACGTTGACCACAGGCGAATCCCCAAGCG
>SJVG01000223.1:0-47186 GCA_034774675.1 Scedosporium minutisporum
GGAGGAGGCGGCAGCGCGAAGGGAGCGGCAGCAGCAGGGAGGGCGTCTCCGAGCTCGGGGGAGGGGCTGCGGTAGCGCGGCGACTCCGGGGTGGTGTCCGCGGGCTCTGGCGAGCCTCGCGAGGACTCGGACTCCGAAAGGGCAGGAGGCATTTAGATTGCGACCAGCTGGGCAGTAAGGGTTGGGGAGATCGCACTCCGGAGCCAGATGAGGCGGGTCCCGTTGTCCCAGCTCGCGCCGCCCGCCCGGGTAAGGCCTTCTTCAAATAGGGGAAGAAACTGTGAGAACCGCTGGCTATCCTCTTGGACCAACTCGCGAAGCTTGTCCTGGGACCGCCTTCTATAGTGCGGGCGGCTGGTTCCTGCTGGCACCAGCCAGCGTTCCAGCCAACGGGCGTAGCCCTGTACGGTGCTAGTACCTTAAAGGTACAAATTGATTGTTCACGCTACATGAATAAATACTCTCTTATTAAGATATGAGATAGTATTTTTAGCCCCGGTCCTCGGTATTGTTGTATTTTATATGAGGCGTTGCATATAAAAGTGACATTAAGAAATTCTGTGGGTGAATGAATGCTGTGGGTGCTTAGCAACTAGTATGGGTGTAATTTCGAGTTGCGGCCTACGGAAAGGTGCGGTGCGCGGGTACGAAGTACATTGATGTATAAGTGTCCCGAGTCTCTAAACGCACTCTCCTTTGCACCTCTGATGACCAGAGTTGATTTAACCTTCACCAATTAAACTAAGAAACATAGATAGCTTCCCATCCCAGCCAGGACATGATGATCTAAAATACACGATTTGTTCCTACTATGGTAACGACCAAGCATGCCCGCGACCAAAAACGCGGATTTCTCCATTTCCATTTCAGATGGTCATAAGATGAAGTCGAAGAGAAAGACTAATACTCCGTAAGGGCTCGGGGAACTTGCTGCTTCTCTTCTCTTCTGATAGGACAAAGAAGAACGGAAGCGGCGATGATCGACTCCCAACATCGACATTACGAAGTACACGACTTCGTATTACTTTCCTGGGACGCGATGTACATAAGAATGGAGAAGTTGAATCTTTCAATTCTCGATCGATGAGCTTGCATGTACCTTTATAGACTATTACCGAGGCACCTGTGCAAGTACAAAGTACAATTAACAATGCAGATTGCAGGGACCTTGACCAGACATTGGGACGACTCCACTCCTGATTAATCCTCCTGCCTGCTACCCACCTTGACCCGCCATTGCAACGCTTCAGCCAGACCAGGCTACAATTGGACCAAGTCCAACCGTTCGGACTCAACCTGCTGCGACGCGCCGACTTGAGCTTGAAGAGGCATACGCGTTCTCAAATTAAGAGCGTGATCTGTGAACGATGACTGCCATCGTTCAGACTTGTCCGACTCGAAAGGATTGGATGAGTGAGCTCTGAATATCCTCAACTGAGGTTGTTCATTGCACTACTTGTACAAAACTTCCCTTCTCTAGTGCTTGCAACTCACTATAACTTCGATAGAATCCCAATTGCCATCCATTGTCCATTCCTTCCGCTAGTTCACTCCCACCTTTACCGCAGCATCAAACTCATCTCCGAATCTTGACGCTCCAATATTCAACTAATACCGAACCCTTTTTTCTTTTCTCACAAGCGCTTTTTCCCCTTCATATAAGCATGGCTACAATTAAACCAATAGATAGTTCTTCTGTAAGTAGTCATCGCGCCGAGTCAGTTCTGGTCACAAATCTCTCTAACAGTTGCCATGTGTAGATCCACCGCATCCAGTCTGGTCAGGTCATAGTTGATCTTTGTTCCGTTGCAAAGGAACTTGTTGAGAATAGTGTGGACGCAGGTGCATCAAGCATAGGTACTGGACTACTGGACATGCCCACTCCCCTCAGGTCGCATCACGACTAACCAGGGCTCTTCCCCAGAGGTCCGCTTCAAAAATCAAGGGCTGAACTCGATTGAAGTTCAGGACAATGGTAGCGGGATAACTTCCGACAATTATCAATCCATAGCACTGAAACACTATACCTCGAAACTCTCTGTTTACGATGACCTCTCCGACCTGCAGACATTTGGCTTCCGTGGCGAGGCCCTCTCGTCCTTGTCCGCGTTAAGTCACTTATCAGTCATTACTTGTGTGGCGGAAGATGCTCCGAAAGGGTCTAAGTTGCAGTTCGCCTCATCAGGAGCCCTTGAAAGCACATCGGTGGTGCCTGCAAAGCAGGGAACAACCGTCATCGTCGACAGTCTATTCCACAATCTCCCAGTCCGTCGCCGAGAGCTGGAGCGCCATATCAAGAGAGAATGGGCCAAGGTCATTTCCCTTCTCAATCAGTATGCTTGCATATTGACTGGTATCAAATTCACCGTCTCCCAACAGCCGACGAAGGGGAAGAAGATCGTGCTCTTCTCCACGAAAGGAAATCCTACAACCCGCGAAAATATCGTCAATATCTTTGGCGCAAAAACCATGACCGCCCTAATACCTTTGGATCTTGTCTTGGAAATGGAGCCTACAAAGTCACAAACATTATCGCGACGTAGCAAGGACGCGCCGGCCTCGCATTATGTTATCGTTAAGGGATTCGTATCCCGCCCAGCCCATGGGGAAGGCCGTCAGGCCCCCGATCGCCAAATGTTCTTTGTCAATGGACGTCCTTGTGGCCTGCCCCAGTTCGCCAAGGTATTCAACGAAGTCTACAAAGCCTTCAATTCTTCGCAGTCTCCCTTCATCCTCGCCGACATACAACTCGACACGCACATGTACGACGTAAATGTCAGTCCGGATAAGCGCACCATCCTCCTTCATGAGCAAGGTAGTATGTTGGAGCATCTAAAGGAGTCTCTCAACGCTCTCTTCGAAGCACAAGACTATACAGTTCCCACATCCCAGCTAGCGACTCAAAAAACATTATCTCTAGCCAGGGCAAGTGCGACGACGTCGTCATCGTTCAATGGGGCCACAGTTGACACTAAGTCCAGCATAACCACTCCCGAGCCCTACCGACTCAGCAGTGACCCCGAGTTGCATAATGCTAGTAACATTTCCGAGAATGAGGGGACTCCGTTAGCTGTCCGTGGGTCCATCAAGGAATTATTTATGTCTTCCCGATCTAGCCATAGAACGAGTCTGGAGGGCAGTCCGGTGCCAGACGCAAAAGGCAAGACGCCCTCCGGAGTGTCGGGAGCCTTCGAGGACACCCCCAGGCTAGATCCCCACCACAAGTCCCCTGGAAGCGAATTCCTAACAAGCCGTCCAAGCAATCCGAACGAAATTGATGTTGCATCTCTTCACGAGGATTCCAGCCCGGAGCCTGACGCTGAATTGTCTGCAGAACCTGAGAGAAAGGCCGATCAACCCTCCCAAACGAGCCTTGTATACTCAAACGATGCTCCGGTAAACTCCACAGCCAGTAATTCTCACCATCACTCTCGCAAGCGAACGACTCTAGATATAACGCCTGCAAACAGCTTAATTGGACCTCCATCATCCAAGCGTCATCGGATCGACTCTACAACCGTGTCAGCCCCCAGCCAAGTATCCATGCCAAAGCAACGAACCGCGGCCCCTTCAGCCGTGCCAAGTTTTGGCGGGCGGCTCTCCCAATTATTTTCAGCTACTGTAAGCTCTAGGAAGGATGGTTCTCAACGATTAGAAGCACTGGAGGCGACAACGTGCAATAATGTTGGGGAAGAGGCGCCTGACGAAGGATCAGAATTTGGAGCGGAACCTACCACGACTGGGATTGATGAGGACGAACACGACGAGCAGATCGTTAACTCCGCAGCGTCAGAGACTCCCATGGATGATACCGTGGACCCAAGGATAGAAGGCAGCCCAGAGAGAATGATGTTGGATGGAGAACCATACATCGAACGGGATGAAAGCCCACCAGTGGTTGCTGAAAATAGACAAACGCGGCCCGTCACGACAAGAATCGCAGGCAGAAGAAAAGATGCCACGCTCCAATACGAGCAGAGCTTGCATCTAGATGCGGAGAGTCTAGGAGCGAGGATAGCTGCTTGGAGTGGGTGTTTCAATGAAATTACTCAGTCAACCTCTATTACACCGGATGAAGAGAGCGATCCTGGAACCAACGATGCGGAACAAAAACTGACCCTCACGATATCCAAATGCGACTTTAGCAAAATGAAGGTTATTGGGCAATTCAACCTCGGTTTCATCTTAGCTGTAAGACCAGCAGGTGAGAGGGGTGATGATGAGAACGCGGCCGAGAGACGTGATGAACTGTTCATCATCGATCAACATGCCTCCGACGAGAAATACAACTTCGAGCGCCTCCAGTCATCGACCGTGGTCGAATCGCAACGTCTCGTACACCCCAAAACACTTGACTTAACTGCTCTCGAAGAAGAGATCGTTCTTAATAACCTACAAGCCCTCGAAGCGAACGGTTTCAAAGTAACCATCGATGTATCAGGGGATTCTCCCGTCGGCGCAAGATGTCAACTCCTCGCTCTTCCCCTCAGCAAAGAGACGACGTTTACAATCGCCGACCTAGAGGAACTTATCTCCTTGCTAGGAGACAGCCACGCGACCTCTGATACAACGGCCGTGCCCAGGCCATCCAAAGTACGGAAGATGTTCGCTATGCGAGCGTGCCGTAGCAGCATCATGATAGGCAATCCCCTACAGCACCGGAAGATGGAAAAGGTTGTGAGACATATGGGCGCGCTCGACAAGCCGTGGAACTGTCCACATGGGAGACCGACGATGCGGCATCTTTGTAGTATGGATGCCTGGGACAACCGGCGATGGGTTGGAGATTGCGGCCCCGCAGCTGCTGGCCTTGACCTTTCATGGGCCGACTACATTGACGAGTCATGATAGGTCGATGGACGACTCACTCGCCATACCAGAGCCCGAAGCTCTTCATCTATGCAATTGATGACATTATCTCGCCTTGGATATCGAGAGAAAGAAGTTGCTGGGCAAACGCAGCCTCACTGAGGATTAATATAATAAAAAGAAATGTCTGATGCGCATCCATTTCATCTGTGTTCTCTAGCTCCAAACTTATTCATACATGCGACATAACAAGCTAATCCAGCAATAAAATCACTAACAACGAAACAAGAAAAAAGCAAAAGATCCATCAACCTCACCCTGAAATCCATACACCTCGAAACTTGCCCCATCCCAACCATCCCGACGTCCAGCCCAGTCCATCCCCAAGTTTTAACCCAATTACCTTTCCTCCCTGGTCAATTGACCATATGCAAATATCAAAACGCCGGAAGTGTGTGAAAAGACTCTTCTTCAATCACCATACCTAGACAATCTCTCATAGGCTCGACCAGCCCTTCCCTCTTCCGCGGCCTTTCCGCTGACATTTCGTCGGCCGAACCGGGAAGCCGCCTGCGCATCGTAGTCATTACCAGATGAGACCTGGCGATTGCTTCCCACCATGATCGGCGGGGTCGCGGGCTTGAGATCTCCATAGGGCTTCGAGTAAAAGGCACTCTCCGGCTGGATCGAACTATTCCTGTATCCGGAATTACGTGTGGTAGGCGCCCCTACGGGTCTCTCGTCGGTGATGTCCATGCTACCACTCACGGTGCGCTTGTTGAGGCTTGTCTCCGAGAGGACATTGGACGGGAAGGCGTGGTAGGGTGTCTTAGGCCTCGGCGGCGTCGCAGGGTTAAGACGAAGAGGGTTGCGGCGCTGGTCATACGCTCCTCTACTATCCTCGCAGTCACTACCCGTGAGGATATTCTCATCCCTCTCAGCCTCATCGCCCGAGTCATCATAGGTGTATGGCTGGTTGAGGATCTCGTAAGACTTGCTTGCTCTGTCCCGTTCTTGGGCGGCTAGGGCTCGGTTGCGTTGCTGGGTGCGAGAAATCAGCGAGTCGGTAGCATGCCATGTCTCCGTAAACCTGCCCGCTCTCGCCTGCTTGCTTGATCGGGGTGAGTCGTTCTCGTAAGAGTTGTCAAAATGCGGCTCCTCGACAGGCACTCCGACATATGATCCTCGGTTCGAAGAACGGGAGGCGGGCATGGATGCGCGCTTAACGTCTATCGAACACCTCGGCGATGATGTTCCGGGTGTTATCTGATAGTGACGGCTTGGCAAGTCAAGGCGAGAATCCCTACTGCCAAACGTCACAGACGACCCAGCCCGCGTATGGTGGAACGGGACGGATGGACCACGGCTTTCCGACGGCGTGGACAGTCGCTTCTCTGATGAGTAGTCCGTGTAGACCGTGGAAACCGAAGACTTTGCTTTCTTGTGCCGCGAACGGGCTGTGAGGTGCTCCTCGAGAGGGTTCATATCCGGGGGCATGAGAGTAATCTTCCTAAACATAACGCCGAGCCAGATGGATATACAGAGACTTAAGGTGTGCAAGCCGCCGGACGACAAGAGAAGATAGTACAAGACGAGGGAGAATGTCTCCACGAGGTCCTTGTCGGCCAGGATAGTGGACCACTCGGGGGATTTATCGTTAACAACCTTGGCGCCAAAAGCATAAACCGGCACGACGCAGAGATCAGACAGCGCCGAAAAGAGCTGGTAGGCGGCGGAGGACGACGGGGTACGGCCCCCAGCGGGACGGGCGAGGTGGTAAACAGCGTAAACACAGTGGAGGGCCCCCAGTCCAGACTAAGGCCAGTTAGCTAGACGCCCCGCAAGATTATCGAGCTTAAAGTTTAGAGAGTTAAATTTACCATGATCCGCAGAACCCACGAGGTCTTGTTGTCGATCCCAGAGATGAGGATCATCATGGCCAAGATTCCTAGGTTAGCAACGAGAGCCAAAAGCCGGAGGCATAGCTGAACCCTGCGCATCCACACAATCCATTGTTTCGTTCGTCGGCTCATCGGTTTATAATTCGACGATCTGTAGCTCAGAGGGACATGGGCACTTTGCGCGAGAGAAGATGGGGTCAGTATCCCTTATAGCTATGACAGTTGAGAATGAGCAAAACTGCTTACTCGGGGTGTCGGTTGAATGAAACCAGCGGCCCCTTTGGCTTTGGTTTCTTGGGTTTTGGCTCGAAGCTCGCCCTGGTGACAGCCTTTGGGTCGAAAGGCTTAGTGGGAGACATGGGGTCGTAACGTTCGGCGCCGTCGAGGAACGGCTCTCGCGGCGGCGGCATCACGTAGAAACCAGAGAGTTTTGTGACAGGCAATACGAAATGTTTTAAGGTGATGGATGGTAGAGCGGGCCGTAAAGCTGCTTGGAAAGGCTAAATAAAGTCTCGCCTTGATGGTCCGGAGGGGAGCTGTATGTGAGAGAGGCCTACACCATCCAATTGGTAGGGTTACTTCGTGTTATTGTCACTTTGTAAATGATTTAAATTGTCGATGGATAGGGCACGATTGCGCGGCGAAAGCTCGAGTTTGAGATACGTCAACAGGTGGTATCGCACCTCGATATAATACGAGGAAGTGGTTAAGCTTGTCACCACAGCAACCATTTTCGATGTCAACACTCCCCGCCAAAGCTCTTAACACGGCCATAGCTCCGGAGCAACACGAGAGGTGACTAATACAAATAGGCACAATTAACATGGGATTGACGCCTTCAAACGACCCGTGATTCTTTGTCTGAGAGATGCTGGATAGCAAAGAGAAACTCCCATTTAAAGAACATCGCGTATCATCCGGGTTCGATATCTATATTAGAAAAGGAAAATAAGAAGAAATAAATTAAATTAAAGAAAAGGAAACATATAATATATAATATATAATATATAATAGATATTGTACATATAAAAAGCCCGGGGATACTGGCAGGACGAGGAACACAAAATTAAAAATTAAAAAAAAGCTCGCTCGCGGGTTGCTCCCAGGATCGAATCACTAGGAGCTTCCCACGAGCTACGAAAATTGCGATTTTCTAACCTTCTGAGCGCTCCAATGACCACTTGGCCACTGGTCGCGGTATTGCTGCTTGAGCTGCTCGGTTGGAAGTTCTTGCCGTGCCCTCGTATATAAAGTTATTACGTGGGATCCCTTCGTGGGAAGGAACAGGTGGATGCGAGCACCTTCCCTACACACTACATCCTTGGGATGAGTGTTGAGTATAACAGAGTCGAAAACGCGAAGGATATTGAGAGCAAATAAACCAACTCGAAACTGAATCGGCCCCTCCCTCGACATCGAGGACTTGGACTTGTAATCGTATCACGTCCGCCCTTAACATCAAAGAGCAAGGGAGTAAGTGTACGTCGTAGACACAGTTTGACCGGGAGTATGGCAGCCGGGGCCTCTATGTGAGGTTGAAAATGGGGGGACTGGCACGGAGTGCCTCGCAAAGACAACCCGGGATGTGGTTGAGCACCTCTTCACGGTACCGAGACTCATGGCCTCAACCTCCGGACCGTTCCGGTGGGCCACTTCCGCTAGCACATAAAGTCTAAGATGTCCCGGCTCTTGAAGACAGTCTAGCACGGAGAAAGCAAGACTCATGTCCACATGAACATCTCGAGAATATATATAAGTTAGAAGTTATTTATCGAAGCATTGACAACTGGAGGACCTGATCCTCAACGTGATTGCATTTGACCCGCCAATTTTTCAATTGTTCCAAGAGATCAGTCGTTGACTTTTGAACTGAAGCAGAATTGGAATTTGAGTGCACCTTGAACATCAAAGTCGATGAGTCAGCCGCGGTATAAGAACGATAATTATTTACTTCGTTGACTTGAGACTTCCATCAGATCCGATGTCCATCCGGTCTTGGCGCAAAGGACCGACACTGTAAGGCTTCGTAAGTAGTTCCCGGTATTATCTCATTTTTCATGGACATCAGTGACTCACTGGGTTGAATGCTTCCGAAGATACCGTAAATCCAGTCCTTTGTGAAGATCAATTGTTTTCGTCAAGAACAACAATTGATAAGCTTCATGCACAAACGGACAATTGGAAATTTACCTCTCTGCTATCTTAAGCAGTGGTTCAAGCGTCTCATTGCGGTATGAATAACATCTCCAGAGGCGTTAAGCCCTGGGTTTGTTCGCCTTGCAAACTTGCCCGAAGATGCCTGTCCACCACTAGAACAGTTGCGACCGGCAACCCGGAGACACCATTTCGGATGGCGATCATCGGGTCTGGGCCGGCGGGTTTCTATACAGCATACAGGGTGATGGCCCGGATACCACAGGCAAAGATAGACATGTACGAGGCTCTCCCTGTTCCATACGGTCTTGTGAGGTTCGGAGTGGCTCCTGATCACCCGGAGGTTAAGGTTTGTTGTGCAAGCAGAAGGCAACTCGCCTTGCCTTGCCCCATTTATATGGACTCGGCAGCCGTCATCCGCTAATCTCCGATTATAGAACTGCCAGGAAAAGTTTGAAGAAGTCGCCTCATCGCCCAACTTCCGCTTCCTGGGCAACGTGTCTGTCGGTAATCCGCTTGTGACCCCCGGAAGCAGCAAGGTTGATTTTGCCACTATACTCAGCCACTACCATGCGGCAACCTTCGCTTACGGTGCGGCGGAGGATCGCGTTTTAGGTGTCCCCGGAGAGAGCTTGAAAGGGATCTTCTCCGCCAGGGAGTTTGTGGGATGGTATAACGGCCTTCCGGAGCATGCGGGTCTAGACCCGGATCTCGAGTCTGGCGATACCGCCACGATCATTGGGCAGGGAAATGTTGCTCTCGACGTCGCTAGGATTCTTTTGACCGATTTTGATGCCCTGAGGAAGACAGACATCACTGAGGAAGCGTTGGATAAGCTATCCCGGAATAGAGTCAAGAGAGTGAGGGTTGTGGGGCGAAGAGGCCCAATGCAGGTATGTTAACAACCGTCCACCTGTCCGTCAAACTCAAAGCCAGTGGGCTAACATTAGTGCTAGGCCGCGTTCACCATCAAAGAGGCTCGGGAGTTGATGAAACTCCCCAATGTGGCCTTCCAACCAATTCAAGAAGGCCTTATCCCATCCGACCTTTCCAGTCTCCCAAGGCCAACAAAGCGACTCATGAGTCTCCTCCAGTCAGGATCGGCCACTCTCTCGTCTACAGCGGACAAGAAATGGTCTCTGGAATTCTGCCTAGCCCCTAATAAGTTCGTCGCCAACGGGAGCGATCCCAACCGTTTAACCAGCGCCATCTTCGAACGAACTTCTCTTTCTTCAGTGTCAGATCCACATGCACGAGCTGTCGGGACCGGCGAACACGTTGAGTTCGAGTCGTCGCTCGTGTTTAGGTCTATAGGCTATAAATCTATTGCGCTGCACGGTTTTCAAGAGGCCGGTATTCCCTTTGACCATAAGCGCGGAGTCCTCTTGAACGATGGTCTCGGGCGAGTTGTTCGAGATACCGCGACGAAGCAACCTATCCCCGGAATCTATTGCGCCGGCTGGGTCAAGCGGGGCCCCACTGGCGTCATTGCTTCTACAATGCAAGATGCCTTTGCCACGGCCGATACGATCGTGGAAGACCTCAGCACTGGCGCACCTTTCCTCAACTCCGGGGTCAGGTCTGAGCTTGCCGGATGGGAAGGAGTAAAGGCGGACACCCCGACTGGCAATCTCTCCCACGTCGTTAGTTGGCAGGACTGGCTGCACATTGATCGCGTTGAGAAGGAAAGAGGTGCTAAAACCAACCGGGAGCGAATCAAGTTTACGAACACCAGAGATATGCTCGCTGTTCTGGATTAAATCATCCGGATTGAATCTATTCACTACTCTACATGCTAGGGATGTGTTGTAATAATATCATGATATATAGACATATAAAATAGACTACGCCTTCTTCTCAATCTTATTAAGCTCCTCGGCGAGCTTTGGCACTTCAGTAAAGAGGTCACCAACAAGGCCGACATCGGCAACCTGGAAGATGGGCGCATCCGCATCCTTGTTAATCGCCGCAATAACCTTGCTGTCCTTCATACCAGCCAAGTGCTGGATGGCACCCGAGATACCAACGGCCAAGTATAATTGGGGAGCGACAACCTTTCCGGTCTGGCCAACCTGGAGACTGTTATCGGCGTAGCCGCTATCAACAGCCGCGCGGGAAGCACCGATGGCGGCACCAAGGGAATCGGCGAGGGGAACCATAATCTTATCGAAGTCTTCCTTGGACTTCAGACCACGGCCACCCGAGACGACCTTGCTGGCCGTCGCCAGATCGGGGCGGTCAGACTTGGTCAAGTCTTCAGACAGCCACTCAGTAGATGTCTCGGCCTTGGGGTCCGCACCATCCTCAACGGTCGCGGAACCGCCCTCTACGGCGGCGGCGGGGAAGGCAGTGCCTCGGACGGTGATGATCTTAAGGGGGTCGGAAGACTCGACTGTCGCGATGGCGTTACCGGCGTAGATGGGACGGACAAAGGTGTTCTCGTTCTCGATCGAGGTAATGTCCGAAATCTGCTGGGTGTCGAGGAGAGCGGCCACGCGCGGCAATACATTCTTGCTGAAGGCTGTGTTTCCGGCGATGACATGTGTATAGCCACCCTTCTTGATGTTCTCGACTAGGAGCGGGGCGAAGCTCTCAGGAATACCCTACATGGAGAAATGGGTTCCAATTAGCTACCGAGAGTCAAGAAAAAAATCTAGACATAGAGCTAGGTAATGATCTATGAATGCCGTGGTGTAATTGATCTGTCAGTACCTTTTCGTAGGCGTTGTTTGACACCTTGACGATCTTTTCCACTCCAGCGACTTTAGCAGCTTCTTGGGCGGCCCCGCTAACATCGCTGCCAGCGATAAAGGCGTGAATCGAACCTCCGAGCTTCTTCGCAGCTGTAATAGCGCTTAGTGACCCCTGGTTCAATTGGCCATCTCGCTGCTCGAGAACCGCGAGAGTGGATAGTAGAGAGGCAGAGTTGGGAGTGCGGAGGGCGGAGTGAAGGCCGCGGCTCACATTGCCGAGGGACGGCCGAATCGAATTGAAAAGCATCGTGACCGGTTTCGCCCTCTTGCGCTGGGCTAGGCTGCCGCTCGAAATAAGGTGAAAATGGCCAGCGGTGGGGATGAGGAAGAAGCGAAGAAGGGATCCTCAGGGCTGGTCGTTGTGGTGGATGTTATCCGGGAGTTCTTGAGAGATTTCAAGGTCTAGAAAAGCTAGGACGAGGGTGCGCTTGTTCGCGGCCCGAGGTCACACTGACCCGCTCACCGTGGCTCAAAGTTCACTCTGCACGCCGATATACTTCCGGTCAATTGTACCGATTTAGTGCGATCCTTTGCAGCATGAACGTGGATAATCGGCGGCTCAATTCCGGAAGTGCACCCTAGTCGGAAAAATGATAAATCCGCATCTCTGAGTCTAGTGTACACAGTGAAATGTTCGCGAACTCGCAGTTGATGTTATGGGTCAATGCGCCTGTCGAATACCTCCACACTGTGTTGCGTACAGTGTCTGCGTCACATTGGAGCCAGTCAGTGTTCGTTTTCCCCCTTCACAAAGGCGCGCCAAAATTTCATCCTCCAAACGCGACCTTAGAGAAGAGGCTATTCATCAATTTACTCTCGACCCTACCACCACGCACCCCTTGCGACCATCGCGTCATCTAGCGCTTCCTCTAGCCATCTCCATTGTCTCTTTTTTTCGACCTTCGCGCACAGCTTGAGAATAGTTGACTGGTTATCGCGACCAAAAAAGTCGTTCCTGAGGGAGGCATCACGGCAGCTGGTTGAGACCGCATTCCAAATATCGTTGCGCCTTGCGCATTTAACATCCTCAGCCTCTCCAACATGGACGACTCTGGAGAATACGGAACCCCGACCAATGCCGCATCGCCCGGTGCTAATGCTATCCTGGCGCAGCCCCCCCTCCAGCAGGTCGATGGATCCGAAGGTACCTTATTCCAAACCATCAAGATCTTTCTTGCATTAGAGTTGTTCTGGCAGCCGTGAATTTATCGATTGCTAATTCTCGCTCTCATTCAGATGTCCAAATGACTGAAGGTGGCGATGCGGATGTCGTCGTCAAACAGGATAATGCTACCCCCGCACCCGGAAACGAGAAGCCCACCGACCAGGCGTCTGCGCCAAGCCACGGTGCTGGAACAGGAGTCGAAGACGCAGTGATGGTTGAGGCTCAGGAGAATGGAAAAGATGGACAGAATGCGAATAAGCAGGCCGACGAGAACGCAACCGACGGTGCGGTCGATAAGCAGGAGACGAAAACGAAGGAGACGGTCGAATCAGCAGCTCGAGAGCATCTAATTTCTCAGACTCATGCCATCATCTTGCCCAGCTACAGCACATGGTTTGAGATGACGGATATTCACCCCATTGAGAAGAAGGCTTTACCAGAGTTTTTCAACAACAGAAACCGAAGCAAGACGCCGGCGGTCTACAAGGATTACCGTGACTTTATGATCAACACATACCGCCTCAACCCCTCGGAGTATTTGACTGTGACGGCGTGCCGCCGAAATCTAGCAGGAGATGTGTGCGCAATTATGCGTGTTCACGCCTTCCTTGAGCAATGGGGCTTGATAAACTACCAGGTGAGTTTCCTCTCCAGCTTGCGCATAGATGGCCGGTGTTGAGCTAACCTGTATTATTTTGCTTTTTAGGTCGATATGCAGCAGCGATCATCCCACGTTGGTCCACCATTTACTGGTCACTTCAAAATCATTTGCGACACTCCCAGAGGTCTTCAGCCCTGGCAGCCCTCCGCGGACCCTGTTGTGCTGGAGGGCAAAAAGAATCATGACACGGATGCGAAGGCGGTGGCCGGAACAGCTCCTAAGACTGATCTCAACCTAGAGATTGGACGAAACATCTACGAGGCCTCCGCCAAGGGTACGAAATTGAACAAGGGAGAGGGAAAGACGAACGGCGAAGCGCCTGCTACGAATGGCGTAGGCTCGACATCCATCGAAGAAGTAACCAAGGCGCCAATCGCCAAGGTGAATTGTTATCAGTGTGGCATTGACTGCACTCGAACATATTACCATTACGCTAAGAGCGATCCGGCTGCCAATACCAAGTACGACCTCTGCCCAGGCTGCTGTTTAGAAGGCCGAATGCCAAACAACCATTTGAAGTCGCAATACACACGAGTGGACAACCCCACCTACACGAGCACACTCGATCGCGACGCGGCCTGGACTGATTCGGAAACCCTCCGTCTCCTCGAGGGTTTGGAGCGATATGACGATGATTGGGGAGAGATTGCGCAGCATGTCGGTACCCGCACACGAGAGGAGTGCGTGTTACGATTCCTTCAATTGGACATTGAAGAGAAGTATCTCGACAGCGATTTTGCGTCTATCAATGCACCTGTGGGTCTTCCGTTGCTCGGAAGCCAGGGCGGCCAATTACCTTTCAGCCAGGCGGATAATCCCGTTATGTCGGTAGTCGGCTTCCTTGCAAGTCTCGCTGACCCGGCTAGCACCGCTGCAGCGGCCAATAAGTCTGCAGAAGAGCTCAAGCAGCGGCTCCGAGACAAACTCGCAGGAGAAAAGCAGGGGTCGACAGTTACCAATGGCAAGGGCAAGGCGGGCGACAGCACCGAGTCGATGGAAGTTGATGTTACCACCACAACGACCACGACCACGACCACCACAACTACCACGTCAACTAGTGCATTGGCTTCAATTCCTCTCGCATCCATCGGCGCGCGCGCTGCCGGATTCGCTTCCCACGAAGAAAGGGAAATGACTAGGCTTGTATCAGCAGCGGCCAATGTCATGCTTCAAAAGCTTGAACTAAAACTCAAGTACTTCAATGATATGGAAGCCATTCTCCAAGCTGAGAAGCGCGAGCTCGAGAGGGGAAGGCAGCAGCTTTTCTTGGACCGTCTGGCATTCAAAAGCCGAGTGCGCGAGGCCCAGGAGGCATTGAAGGCGAGCGTGGCCGCTGGTGGCGAAGCCGGTGTGCGTATGGCGCTCGATGTTGGCGGTGATAACGAACGGCTTGGCTTCCAACAAGCAAACAGCGCTGGCACAACCATCCAGCCACTCTCAGGTGAGGGACAAGTTAAGACATACGATGCTTGAATGAGGCAGACATTGGCGTCGGCAGTGTTTCTGAATTGGGTTAGGGATGTCATGAGGGCTTTGGGTTTCTTTCTTGTTTGCGCTGTTGACGTTTAGTCCTACGTTCTACAGGACGACTTGCCAAACTCGCAAAATATCAATGGAAGAATCATAAGATAATCTTGGCGTTTGGTGATGGCCGTGGAGCGGGTTAGGATCACTGGTTCCATCCTTGGACTAGGGTTAGAATGCAGCCTTATGCCGACTACTTTGACATGAGTGCGTTGGTAGTCCCTCGGTGGTGGTATTGGGCTCTTTTCCCCTTTTCCTTTCCTTTCTTTTCCTTTTTCTTTTTCTTCTCTTTTTCTTTTTTCCTGTTTCTGTCACCTATGTAGTCTTGTAGTGTACCTGCGGTTTGGTCTTGTGCTTCTCCAATTTGTATCAAACTGGCTCGGATGTACTATTACGGCTCATCAAAACTCGAGTAAAGTAGCCTTATAACTTGCTTGTATCGACCGATGCGACATGATCTTGAGACGTCCTCGTCATATCGTGTACACCTTGGATTCCGGTGGCCCATGACATCTTCACATGCAGTTCCTGTCTCTATCAGTTGTACTTGTAAACAGAGTTATATTACACTACGTACGTACGATGTACACCCAGATGACATCCTGTCAACTGGCCACAAACCATCAATTGCTTCTATTCTTACCCCACGCAGGCTTCCAGAATTTACCCCTTTCAGGCTCTGAAAACAAGCTGCCTTCCTGAAGTAGTGGTATGCCGGAGTGTACTTCGTAGTGTACACCCCAGCGACTCCACCACTTCACAGCTCCGCGGTCGAATCTCAAAAAATGGCTCTCGGCAAATGCCGGGGTTTTAACCTCGGCATGTGGGGTTGTCGTTTTTAGCTGTCTAAGAGATCTGGTACATGCAGGTACATGGATTACTGGCTCACTCGCCTCCAATTATTAGTGTGGCTCAAATGTTGAACTCTAGTCGAAGGGTTTATTCGGACGGGAGGAAAGATTAATTGATCTGCGCCGTCTTCGGGGTCTCTTCGATAATAAGCGAGAGGACGAGGCATAGTGTACACTAGATAGCCTTCGCTCGCGTTCAATATAAGACGGTCAACAGAAAAGGCCAATGAAATACGAAGTAAAAGGAGATAAGAAAAAGAACAAAAAGAAACAAAAGAAACAGAGACGGCCCAGTATCAGAGCGGCATTTGACATTACTTTTGAACACCGGTTACTTTATGGCTGTTGCCGCGGCTCGGACATGCTGGAAATCTGCCCCTCTTGAAACCTTCCACTTTCGGAGTCGTGTACTTTTTCGTACCTCAGTACTTCGTCCATCGCACATCAATGCTACTCGGCATCTTGCTTGTCCCGCGCCATTGAATCCACGCCCCCGGCAACTCGGAGACGCCAATACAACCGGCCAGTCCAACATCCCTGCCCGCGCCGTTAATCCTACTTCGTACTTTCGTAGGCTTGTGAGTGATAAAACCGGGCCTTGTCTTTATACCAAGAAGCTCATCTACCTCATAGTTGTAGGTAGCTGTCCCCGACCCTCCTCCCCACACGCCAGCCTCATAGCCTATAGGACCTGGTAACCTAGGCTAACACCTGCTCGTTAGCCATCTTTTGGCCCGGAAAGAAGGCTTAAGGGCTCTACTAATCCTACTCCTCTTGCCCGCTCTCGTCCTTCAACCTTACTTTTCCACAACCATTATCCACGTTCCTCCAGACTATTGGCCATGTTCGCTGCCAGGCGTCTTGCTGCGGCATCATCCAGGACTCTTTCCAAGCATTCACCATCTTCCACTCGGGTATGTTGTACCATTCCTTCCCTCGACCCAGGAATTGGTGGACAAGGCCAGCTAACGAACTCTTCCTCTTCCACAGATCGCTGCGACAATGGCTCCCGCGGCTCGGCGAAACAACAGCTCTCTCCCGGCAGGTAAGCTGCCCCAAGATCGTGTAGACCGATGTCTCGTTGCTCATTCTATACGCCGTGTCCCTAACATTTTCTCTCTCGCCGCAAAGGATATGTCGAGGATAAGAGCAAGGGGCCAATGCTCCGATACCAGGAATCTCTCCCTAAGCTACCCGTGCCCACTCTCGAAGAAACTACCGCCAGGTACTTGAAGTCCCTACGGGCTATCCTAACTCCCACCGAGCTGGAAGCTAGCAAGGCGGCGGTCGAGGAATTCGTCAAGCCCGGTGGCGTTGGCCGAAAATTGCAGGAGAAGCTTATTGCCAGGCGGGAGGACCCCAATGTTAAGAACTGGATCTACGACTGGTGGAACGAGGCTGCGTACCTTGCCTATCGCGACCCCGTGGTTCCCTACGTTAGCTACTTCTACTCTCACCGCGATGACCGCCACAGGAGAAACCCGGCGAAGCGCGCCGCTGCCATCTCCAGCGCCGTTCTCGAGTTCAAGAAGCTGGTCGACTCTGGCACTCTCGAGCCCGAATACATGAAGAAGGTGCCCATCTGCATGGACAGCTACAAGTGGATGTTTAACACCAGCCGTGTCGCAGCTCGTCCCGCCGACTACCCTATCCAGTACCCGGCCCAGGAGAACAAGCACATCATTGTCATCCGAAAGAACCAGATCTTCAAGGTGGCGCACGAGGTTGGCGGAAAGCAGCTCAACGCTTCGGAGCTTGAGCAACAGTTCAACAGGATTTACCAACTGGCGTCGAGCTCCGTCTCCCCCGTCGGCGCGTTGACATCGGAGAACCGAGATGTTTGGTCCGATGCCCGCCAGATCCTTCTCAACGCCCACCCCAGTCACGCTGCGGCGATTGAGGCGATTGAGGCCTCGTCCTTCGTTGTCTGCCTCGACGATGCGGCCCCCGTGACCCTGGAGGAGCGCGCGCACCAGTACTGGCACGGAGATGGCGCCAACCGTTGGTACGACAAGCCTCTGCAATTCATCGTCAACGACAACGGCACCTCTGGCTTCATGGGTGAGCACTCCATGATGGACGGTACCCCCACTCACAGGATCAACGATTTCATCAACGATCTCATCTTCAACAACAAGATTGACCTCTCCGACCCCTCCATTCGCTCCAACCTCCCAGAGCCGGAGGCTGTCAAGTTCCACATCACGAAGGAGGTTCAAGCGGAGATCGACCGCGCCGTCAAGGACTTCCGGGACGTCATCGGCCAGCACCAGCTCGCCATCCAGGCCTACCAGGGCTACGGCAAGGGCCTGATCAAGAAGTTCAGGTGCTCCCCCGACGCCTACGTCCAGATGGTCATCCAGCTCGCCTACAAGAAGATGTACGGCAAGAACCGCCCCACATACGAATCGGCCGCCACCCGTCGATTCCAACTCGGCCGCACCGAGACGTGCCGAACCGTGTCGCCGGACTCCGTTGCCTGGTGCAACGCCATGGATGATCCCAACGTCTCCGACGCGGAGAAGGTCAAGCTCTTCCGTACTGCCGTTGACTCTCACCTCGAGTACATTGCGGCTGCCTCGGACGGCAAGGGTGTTGACCGACATCTCTTCGGATTGAAGAGGCTCCTCGAGCCCGGTGAGCAGGTGCCCGCCATTTACCAGGACCCCGCTTTCAGCTACTCGAGCTCGTGGTACCTGTCGACTTCTCAGCTTAGCTCCGAGTTCTTCAACGGTTACGGATGGAGCCAGGTTATCCCCGAGGGTTTCGGCATTGCATACATGATCAACGAGAACAGGTAAGCACTTCCGCCGCTTTATATCCCACCCCTCCAGCCTACCTCTACGCAGTAACCCCCGACCTGTTCTTACTACCCTTTTCACCACCACCTTTCTCCCTTCCCATTCAATTTTTTTACGATGCAGAATCACTAACTTGTCCCTCCACTTCTAGCCTTAACTTCAACATCGTATCCAAGGGTCTCGGCAGCGACAGGATGAGCTTCTACCTCAGCGAAGCCGCCAACGAGCTTCGGGATCTCCTCGCGCCTACCCTCGAGGCGTCCAAGCCCAAGCTGTAAAGGGATCGAGAGTTCATCTGGAAGGGAAGAAAAAAGCCTGCTACTTGGATACAAAAAAATACCAGTCGAATTGCGTGTGCATCGTATGCGGATGGACCCGTATATGTACATGTATACTTTGTAACTTTTTTTTTACCAGCATTTTCTCGTGGGCCGTCTTTACTAGCATGTCTGGTATGTAGGAGTCCTTCGAGTAGGAATTAGATGGCTTCAGCCAAGCATTACCATTGACATTAATGTTTCGTTGGGTGAATATCTATAACTGTGACTATCACTGACTCAAAGATGGTCTTGGGAACTGATATCTATAAAATAAAAGAAGAGTATCCAAAGGGTAATATTGTGAACTAGATTAATATTTACAAGGGACCTGGCTCCTGATTGCCTCCCTGGCTGCCCATACAAAATTGTCTAGCAGTCCTGTCATGACGTCCCTCGGAATGCTGACTCTATAGAACAGAACGGTCGGCCGTGATGGACAGCTTGAAGCAACATTCAAAAAACGAACAAACATGTTCGGAACAAGAGACCAGCTCGCTAGAGCCTGTGCCTTAACCGGCATGGGCGACAATTTCATTGACTAGGTCGTCTTTCTCCGAATCGTAGTAAGAGCAGAGCTGGGAAGGCAAAGGTACCTCCTTGTAGTCGTCTTCCGGTCCGGAAATGATATTCAGGTTAATACCAGCCGACTTGCTTGAGAAGATCTTGGTCCCAGTGCTCTCTTTGCTGAGATAGACCTGAGCGCCATCAACTTGGTCCATCATTGTCGTCGGTATCGACCCCATGACTTGGAGTGCAAAGTTTTGTGATTTGACGACATCGACGGTTGACACAAGGCTATCAATAACAAGGGATAACCGGTTGGTGTTCTCTACTGTCACGGCATTCCCCTTCCCCTTAACAATAATGGTGGTTTTGCTGCACTTGCTGATGAGGATCGAATGTGAGATGGAGGCTTCGATCTCAATAGGGTCAGATGGACTGTCGTAATTCTCCTGCTCGTTGGGCGCGCGTGTTAGATCTACCTTCGTCGTAAAGTCGAGGTGGGGGGATGCTATCCAACTTACAATAATCCACTTGTTGCCCACCAGCTCTTTCTTGGGGGGCTTCTTCACCCTCATGCTTTCCGGCTTGGGTTTTTTGCCCGGTGCAGGGCTCTTACCACGGCTCGACGAATCTTTGTCCGGCACCGTCGAGCCAGCCCGCAGTGACGGGTTCTTGTGTGTCATTTCTGACTTGTCTACCTTGCGCAAGCCCTTCGTGACAGCTTCTCCTCTGTTAAGCTCGGAGAATACAGCACCGATGCCAGTCGAGGTGGGCGGCGCCGGAGGGGCCGAGTCAACGAGGAAGGCTGGAGGCGGAGGCGGGGGCGGAGGGGGAGGCGGTCCCCCAGCGGCTGGTGCCGCTGGCCCTGAGGGGTGTTGCTGTTGACGAGAAGCGACTTCCGCCATCACCTCCTTGGCGGGCTTCCCATTGGCGTTCCATATGATTCCGTTGGGGAAGTATTGCTTGACGTATTCAGCGAGGTGTCGGAAAACCTGGTAGAATGTTTGGACGAATTCCACTTGCTTGGGGTCCCTAGCAGGTTTTTGGGTTAGATCGAGATTCTTCTGTCGCCTATCGCCAGTATAACAAACAGGGAGGCAGGCATACTTCTCCTTGAACTCTTGCAGAACACGATTACCGAAGAATTGAGCAGATCCAAGGCTCTCCTCGACATGCTTCCAGGGCCGGTTGTCCACAGTGACCCAGGCGAGAACTAGAGCACCCTCGGAGACGGTGGAAAGATGGTTGTAATATTTGGAAGCGCGATTCGCTTCTTTGATCGAGCCTACGCGGGCAATGGATTCGCTGACGGGCTTAACGAGATCTTGAAATATGGACATTTCCGAACCCGTCATATCCGGCTTCTTTGCCTTTGTTGAGATAAGTAGAAAGTCACGTTGACCACGGAATCCGTCGAGTAGGGCTTGAGCCTATCGCGAGTATACCATCATCGGTTAGCGGAGTATCTTGGCGGACGGTTGCGGCCTGCGGTGGTGGGCGTCATGAGAGGATACTTGTGGGGTTCGAAGTGCCGTACCTGCTCGGAAACTTGGCTATCCACCTCCTTCGCAATATCCACATATTTCATTACCGACTCTTTAACAAAGTGGTCAAATTCTTCGACTGATTCGGGAAGGGGCTCGGCGGGCACGGCTGGGGTTGGGGGCGCAGGAGCGTTCGCAGAGATCGATGCTACCGGGGCCTGAGCAGACGAAGAAGAGGGAGACGAGGCGGAAGCTGGCGGAAGACCTTGAGTAGATTCGGCTATGTCTTCCAGCCTTGCCGTGGCAGCTTCGAGCCTATTTAGACATTAGTAACGCGAAGCACAATAGATCAGGATGGGTATGCCCCTGTTCGAACGAACCTCTTGATGAGGGTCGCAAGGTTATGCATGCCATTTGTAGCCATGGTCTTGTTCTCGTAAGACTGCAGCTACGGGGAAAAGGAAAAGGAAGAGACAAATTGGAAACCGGCAGACCCTCCAGATGCTGGATGATAATGATAGATCGCAGGCGTGGGAGAAGAAGAAGAAGAAGAAAAGGGGAGTTGGAGGGGAGGGGGGGGAAGGGCTGAGATTCGAGATGGCTGCGATCAAAGCAAGGTTGAAAGCTCAGGGGGGGCTACTTGTAGTGTCGGTACTAGAGAGAACAACACAGCACGGAACCTGAGGTGCTCGAGCTCGAGGGCGACAATGTATTGAGGAGATGCAATTCAACACACGACAGGGTGAAATAGAAATTCTGCCTTCTTCTCCCGAGTTTGGGGGGAGGGGGACACACTTGTTTCAATGTTGCCTGGAATGAGCTTGGTGCGCAGATGGACGGAGATCTTCGTCAGAACAGCATTTGATCAAATGAATACTTTGGTAATGTACTTCGATAGCCTCCAATACAAAGTACGAAGTAACATTGAATTTAATTCCACCTTGGACCCTGGGCACGCCCAAGTACCATTGTACCATTGTACTTCGTAAGCTTAAGCTGTACCTGCAGCCGGTACTTCATCCTTCGTACATGCATCTCTGGCTGCCCACTGCCTGCAACAGCTTGTCGCTGCTGATTCATACTTCGTGCACCACAGCGGACCTCATCTACGAAGTACTTCGTCCACTGCCTGGCTTGTACTCTCTCATGTGCTTTTTCCTCTCAAGGCTTCAAATTGTTCTCCCTCTCAAACATTAAACGACAATACAATTGTACGTAGTCGTGATGACTAACAACTTCATTCTAGGAAGAAATGCAGCTGGAAAATAAAGTATTAAATGCCCAGTATTCCGGGATCACGTTCGCCATCCACCAAATAACGCCTCTGAGAGCTTACGCCGTCAGCCGGGAGATTGATCAACGTTCAGAGTGCGAGGTTGATCAATCAAGGCGAGAAGCTGACGAGCAGGGTCAACAGAAATCGAGAGGACCGTGGCAAGCCTAGAATATCCAGAATCTCGCGGCTGGAAGTCAAGGGAACTTGAAGGGACTCCACCATTGTCCACACTATTGCTGTAATCTTCGTCCTGCCAATCTCTACCAAGTATCTAATCAATAATTGAACATTTGGTCTCAAGCGTGCCAGCCCTATCTGTCCCCAAACGTTCATGTTGGCTTTGCCCTGGCTATTCCACTCACTCCTGCACCAAGCCTCCCCACTCACACCGCTGCCTGGTCGTTGCCCAAACCTGGGTGTTTCCGGCTTCTGGCTTCTGACGCCGACACCCGCAGCCCGATCGCAACTCCAGGAGCCTCTTCAAATAACACTACTAATAATCATAATATATATAATATAATATATTTATATATAGATGATCTTCCCCGCGACATGGCAGAAAGTGACGACATTCAAGAGGCTCGGCCGGGAGGGTTTCCGGTCAAGTCCAATGACAATGATGGGGATTTAGAAGCCCAGACCAAGGTCGAGGCTCGAGGAACAGCTCAGACTGGTCCGTCTGGGATCGACTTCGTATCAATGGCCATGTTCATAATTGGCAAGTTCCATTGTCGTGTCGTGTTCTCGCAAGCCGCTCCTCTCAAGTACGTCCTAGGCTGACAATTCACGATCATCTAGACGACATTGAATTCCTTCCTCCAACTCCGCCCGTCCACAACGTGCCGGGGGGGGGGGGCACTTATGCCGCGATTGGGGCTAGGCTCATGTCTCCCCCGCCCTTTTCATCTTCAATAGGCTGGATCGTCGATGTGGGAACGGATTTTCCACCTCATCTCGCCGCAATCATAGACGCTTGGGAGACGTCGGTTGTGCTCCGCCCCAACGAGGACCGCCTCACTACTCGCGCCTGGAACGGGTACAAGGCTGTGGGAAAGCGAGACTTCAAATACATGACTCCCAAGCGTCGCATCAACGCCGAGGATCTCACTCCAGCCCTTCTCCGCGCCAAATCTTTTCACCTTGTCTGCTCCCCCGCCCGGTGCCAGGAAATCGTCGCGGGCATCAAGAAACTGCGCAAGCAGAACTTACGGCCTGATGAGTATGTCAGGCCATTCATCATCTGGGAGCCAGTCCCCGACAAGTGCACGCCCGAAGAGCTTCTTGCGTGCACGAACACCCTACCTGTCGTGGATATCTGCAGCCCCAACCATACCGAACTGGCCGGCTTTATGGGTGATGACGGGCTGGACCCCATTACGGGAGAGATATCGATGGCTTCCGTCGAGCGCCATGCCGAGCAACTCCTCGCCAGTCTCTGCCTCCAGTCGTTTACACTGGTAGTTCGAGCGGCAGAAAAGGGATGTTACATAGCACGCAATGGCGGCAGAAGAAGAAGAAAAGACAATCAATCCGGCCTTAAACGATCCAAGAAAGAGCTTCCGCACGGAGGGTTGCGCCCGGATATCGACATGGAGGCCTTGCTTGCTGGGCTCATGCAGGATGAAGACGGTTCTATAGCCAGGGAGGAGATCGAAGTTGATCCGGGAGTTGAAAGGTGGATACCTGCATACCATCGAGATCCCGCGAGGGTTGTGGACCCTACAGGAGGCGGGAACGCATTTCTCGGCGGCCTTTCCGTTGCCTTGGCCAGGGGCAAAAGCATCGAAGAAGCCGCAGTCTGGGGTACAATCGCAGCTAGTTTTGTCATAGAACAGGTAGGACTGCCGGTGCTAGAGAAGGATCAAGACGGTCATGAAACATGGAACGGGGTCAAGGTAGATGAGAGGTTAATGGAGTTTAGAAAAAGGCTAGAGTAGCAAGGTCTCATGGTCTAACTCATCGACATCGAAATTATAATAATAGAGATATTCAACACTGGACTCGTATTAATCCGTAAACCTGACCTTGACCCAGTTGATTATCAAGCTCGACAGAACCACGGCGGCGTCACTCATCACCACCTAAACGCCATTGAAATATCCCATCCCAGTTATCCACAATTCCCCGCTGCGAGTGTATTCGCATTGCCAAACACATATAAGACAGCGTAAAAAACACATCTCCCGTCGGCAGGTTTCTCTGGAGCGTGTGCGATGTGTGGTGATGACACTATTGCTCACTACAGCTTGTACACAAGCTCGCCGTCCGTAAACCTAGAGCGACCCCAATTAGCAAGTTTAGTCTATCAAAAGACCAATGCCATCTATCTAGGGAAATCTGCACTTACATTATCTGGGTTGCCTCATCCATCTTTTTGAGTGCCTTTATGGCCTCCCGTTTGCTAAAGCTGCCACCTCCCGTAGACCCAACCTTGCGATTCACGGCCCGGATGAGCTCATCGACATTAGCCGAATCGTCGTCCCCGAATAGTTCCGTATTCAGAAGCTGGCCCAAGGCGGTTCTAAAGACGGCAAGTCGTTGAGGGGTGATCGGGGGCTCGATAGTGAGTCCGGCCGCAACACTAGCAAGACGCTCATCTTCCTGACTATCATCAGGCTGCGTCTGGAGCTGGGAGGGTGAGACAGATGATGCAGAGGATGGCTGCGTCTGCAATTCCGCGCCGCGCCGGGGTGCACCGCTACTTCGTCCCGACGACCGCCGAGGTGTTGCGTCGTATAGCTCGTCCCCATTCTCACTTTGCGCTTGCATCCCAGGGGAGCTGGGTGCTGCACTCGTCTGCCCGGTACCGTTTGACACTTGGGCACTAGTCCCGGCACGCCCCGAGGCCCGTGTCGTTCTGCCCTGAGACAACGGTCGGCCAGCAGTTGCACGATAGCTCCTACTGTCGTCATCATCACCGTCTTCATCATCCGAGCTCTCGTCACTAGAAGATGCCCAATCGACCGTTTGGGTCTTCCTTCTTTTCTTTCGCGACTGGTCCTCGACAATCTCCTTGAAAAGAGCAAATCTCAGAATAGCTTCAGCTGCCAGAGCGTCGCGTTCCTCAACCCGGTTTGACAGCCTCGCCTTCGCGTGCGCGGTAGAAAGCCGGATGAGGGTCTCTAGCGTACGGACTGTCAGAGGGCTAGTGCGTCGTTGGTTACCTTCCAAATCGTCATTACGCAAACCAACATATATATCTGTAATGCGGTCCGAAGCATCCTGGGCAAGGTCAGGCTTTATTCGACTCTTCGCATACTGAATATACTTCTTCATGAATGGAATACTTAACACCTCCGGTTTTTTGTTCTGTCCTCGTCCTGACGTCCGCGTGACGCCAGCGTGGAGCAAGGGATCGTACTTTTCGAATACATCGGTAGGGCGTTGAGAATCCGCTTGGCTGTTAGCCGCGACACCTAGGGACTGTCCTGCATTCTCTCGGATTGGCACACCCTCCTCAAGCCCAGCAGGTCGATATCGGTGCATGCGCAAAACGTGCTCCGAGACTCGCCGATCCCGGGAATCATCAACATCATCCGTCACGACGAAAAGAAGGTCAAATCGCGAGAGGAGCGAGTCGGGGAGGGCGATATTCTTGTGAGGGTCCTTTCGTGTATCGTACTGGCCATAAATTGGATTGGCAGCGGCAATTACACTGCAACGGGCGTTGAGGGAGGTGTGAATGCCAGCTTTAGCGATGGTGACAGTTTGCTGCTCCATGACTTCGTGTATGGCGACTCGGTCTATGTCAGACATCTTGTCGAACTCGTCGATACACACAACTCCTCTGTCGGCCATAACCATAGCACCTGCTTCAAGCCTCCTTTCGCCAGTTTCCTTGTCAGAAGTAACGGCAGCGGTTAGACCAACGCCAGAAGAACCTCGACCTGTAGTGGCGATGGCTAGCGGCGCGGTGTTGAGGACGAAACGTAGAAGCTGAGACTTTGCAGTAGACGGGTCGCCCACCATCAAAATATTGACATCACCCCTCAAGTGGGTTCCATTCTCTAGATTCTTTTCCATGCCACCGAGAAGCATGAGCAAGATGGCTTTTTTGATATAGTCGTGACCATAAATGCTCGGCGCGAGAGATTGAGACAACAGATCTAGAAGATTCTTCCTTTTTGCGATTTTGTTGATGTTTCGAATATCCGTGTCCGTTATGGTCGCAGTAGCAATGCCGCCGCCCGATTTAGAAGACAACAGCACCACATTATTTGCGAGTATCATCGTCTTAAAGACTGCGCTGTTGTGGTTGGTGTTTCGGTTACCGAGAGAGCGATAAATTCCCACGAGCTGAACCCTATCTCCTGGTTTGACTTTGTCAACAAGGTCATCATCAAGAATGACGTCGACACCCCGGGGCAGCTGGCCAGCCGGGGCTCTTTCAGGCATCTCCTGAATAGAAACAGTCTGGTGGTCCCGGTAGGTCGAAAACCCATACTCGGTAATTAACGGATTTCCTTCATCGTCTTCTTGGGGGTATACGCTCGAGGTCATTACACCGTTCGTCATCGTCTGGTCTTGGTATTCCCGGAATTGAAAGATGTTCTTCGTCTCGTTATAGTGCACGCTCTTGGTGATTTTTGGCCGAATTAACGAGCATCGCGTCACAATACCCTCCACCGAAACCATGTGATTGAGATGATGTGAGGAAAGCGTCCTTGGGTTGCAAGAGTTCAAGCCAAAGCTGCCAGCCCATGCACAGTAGTACAAGACATCTGGAGCAGTCTGGTCCGGCCGTGCTTGCGGAATAGTCTTCACAATCTCCTTCAAAGCGTGATTAAACGCTAGAGAATAGTCGAATGGGCGGGTCAGGAGGCCTTGGGCGAGGTCTGCGTTGTGGTCACGGACATGGTCAAGACTGACTGTCAGTCTCCGTTGGTTTTTCTGTAACATCAAAATGATCTCCGATCTGTAGCTTCGATTAGGCGAGTCATCTGCATATGGTATTAGACCCGATTCATGAGGGGAAAAGAGAGCGGCTCTTACGCGGATCGAGGAACTCCTCAGCTTGACGAATGCGGTCTCTCGTCGCCGCATCTTGCAGCATGAAAGAATCCATGACGCCGGCAGTGCCCCGAAGGCTGTGTGAAAACGCTTGGAAATGAAAAATCTATTTATGTGATAAATCGCAAATTTGAAGGGCGTTGAATAGAGTGGGCGAACGTGGAAGAAGATGCAAACAAGTTTTGGTGGAAGGGGAGGGTCAGAATTCAGAAGGCCCCGGCCTGGTCGTCGAGGGGAGGAATTGAAGGGCGGTCTCAAGACGCGTGAGGAAAAACGAACGCGTTAAGTGGTCGCTTTTCGCGTCGAGCATTGGCTTTGGAGATTGATGCCGGAAAAATATAACTCCGGCCAGGAGTCAATGATAATGTCATCATGCTGGTTTACAGAACACCAAACGGTACTGAGGTACCGAGGTACCTTCGTACAAATTGCCAGAAAAGGTGGGTAATGATCAATTGCTTCCCGAAGTACCTTTGTACGAAGGAGACAGAGCATTGATGAACCGTAACCGTAATGATTTCCTGAGTTGGCCGCACAAGTCATTTCACAATTCATTGCGTTTTCAGCTTCTCCAGACGTACTTAAACTCCTATCTACGATGTCTCTGGTGATAGCTGCTACTCGCAATGCAGCTGACGAGGAAGCTCGAGCCGAGGTCGATGTTCTCAACTCACGCCTCGAGAAGACAACACAGTTGACTAAAAAGATCCAGGCCAGTCTCGGCCGCCTCGAAGATAGTGGGAAAAGCGTTCGCGACGTCGTTGGGCCCCTCGGAGGCGAAACAAGGCGGCTACAAACACTGAGCCAAAGTCAGTCGCATTCGGCCCCCTACCCAAACTCATCCTCCTAGATGTGTCCTCCTAACTCTCTCGACGTTCTCTCTAGATATTGATAATGTTATTTCTGCGATTGAGAAACTACGGCAACCGGCCGATTCTAAGAACGATGAAGAACAAATTATTCGGGCTGGCCCGGACAAGATTGGCCTCTCAAACTACCTGGCGTCGATGAAGAGGTTGAACAAATCCCTCGCCGACATGAAAGCTTCAAATCTCCGGGCGAATCAGCAGACAATGACGGATTTGACCCGGCTCGTCAAGTTCGGGAACAACCTTCTCGAATCCCACTTCCAGAAACTCCTCCAAGGCGAGACTCCCCAAAAGGTGGAAGTGCTTAATTTCATAACCAAAGACAAACTCTTCCCTGTCCTTTCCCAAGATAAATTCGCGAGACTCGGCCTTATAAACGCGTACATGGCATCAAGTTTGCGCCAGACTGGTGTTTCGATTTCCCCTCAAGACTCGTCAGTTGGCAAAGTCTACGTCGATATCCGCAGTCCGTACCTACTGTCGAGCCTTTCTAACCTAGCCACGGCAAGCGTCAATACGGCCAAGAAGAAGACACTCGATGCCGTATATCGTGCAGGGGCCAACGCCATTGGCTCTTACGCCACGGCCACGGAAGGCATGTTTCTTGCGGAGTACGATAATATATGCAACATATTTACGCGAGACGAGTGGGGTCCCCTTTTCCAGGCTGTATGCCAGGCATCCATGGCAGAACTTGCGCGAACCTTGAGAGAGCTTAACTCGCATGTGAAGGCCCATTTGAACACGGACTGCTTCTTGGCCTACGAAATTACCGAGATCATGACCAACCTTTCTGATCGCATCGAGACTCGCACTGGTGAACTGAAAGCCGCCTTAGCAGCAGCTCTCAAACCCGTTAGAGAAACAGCCAAAGCATCGTTCGCTGAAGTTCTGGAGGAGACCCGAAGAAAGGCCATAGGACTTCAGACTCTACCCCCAGACGGCGCCCCGATTCCTCTCGTCTCCGAAGCCATGCAGAGGCTCCAAAATATGGCCGAGTTTCTTGGTGCGATTTCCGGCATCATGATCTCAATTGGAGATGGCGGATGGAGGTCAAGCGCCACGGCCAAGCGTGGAGGCGATCGTGCCCCGAGCCTAGCTTCTTTTGACATCGGTGCTGATGGGAAAGAGATTTTTGTAAACTACTGCATCGACACCATCGACACTCTGCTTACCTCTCTTAGTCAAAAGGCAACTGCCTTACTCAGGGGCAAATCCACACAGGGGGTGTTCCTTGGTAATTGCGTGGTCATTATCGAGCGTATGGTGCGCGACTCGGACCTCCTACCCCTGCTGGAACCTCGCATGGTGATGCTTGATCAATGGCGCAAGAAGGCGACAGCCCTCTACACCGACACATGTAAAGACATATCAACACACTTATTCGACGTTATCCATACGAATCGCGCCCAGCGGCCCACGTCGAGCCAAGCGGATTCTGCGTCCATTTTGAAGGGGCTCTCAACAAAGGACCGAGATAGCATCAAGAGCAAATTCCAGGCTTTCAACACCACCTTTGATGAGATGGTTGCCCGCCATCGGACGTATAGTATGGAGCGAGAGGTCCGCCAGATGTTTGCGAGGGCAGTTCAACAAATGCTCGAGCCCTTATACAATCGGTTCTGGGATCGGTACCATGAAATCGATAAAGGGAAGGGTAAACACGTCAAGTATGACAAGTCATCGATTGCTGCAGTCTTTATGAGTCTTTACTAGCTCGGCGGAAGACCCATCGCTATTGCCTCGTGCGCGGGGAATGGGGCCGCACTATAGCTTTCTGAGATAATCTCTAAACTGTTGATGCACTCATATGCCCACTCATATGCCTCGCTCCTTCGCGGCCGCCTATGTCGACGGGTTTGGTGTATCCACTTCCGCAGATGCGTGACGAGTGCACAATGCGGACTCTCCGCGAGCCATTACACATTTACTGCAGAGAGTTAAGTGCAGGTGAGAGGGAGCACAAAATCAGATAATCTTTGCTTCTCAGCTAAGAAGCCCTTGGGATTCGAAGAGGAAATTCCAGATATAAAGCCAAAATCAATACAAGCGGCTCGGCAAAAGACATTGGCTCGGCATTCAAAACTTCAACCACAAGAACGCCCAGCACTGCCTATATTACGGCAGTTCAAATACATTTGATCCGAGTCACACACATACTCGAGGCTGACCCCATCTCTTGTCACTTGATACACTTGCTCCGAAACTTTGATAGTAAGCAAACATGAGACCAGATATGTGCTGCCTAGTTTCTAATACTGCTCTATAAAGTGCACGATACGCGACGAGAACTTTAAACTCTCTGATCGTGTCCTTAACATGCGCGAGGGAAAACACTATTCGTATGGCGATTGTGTACGCTCTCGTCGACGTTGCTGTTTGCGGTCTAGTCGTTGAACCGCATCCGTATTCCCGGTGCCTAGCCCTCTTCGCGCGAAGAAGTCGAAGGCCCCCAGAGCCCTAGGGCTTGGCTGCGGATCATCCATATAGCATCTCTGCGTTTTTTGCTATCCCCGAGGCCATTACCCCGACGCTGCACTTGGGCGAGCCCTGGTGGCAAGAGGCTTTACGGACCCCCCGAAATTCAACAGTCTCGCAGACATCACCAATACGGCAGTCACGCGGCCGAGGTTGCTGCGGTTGTCAGATGCCCCCAGGCGAGCTGCTGAGGAGGCAGCCGTCCGGCAGCACCGGGAAGCACCTCTTTACCTTTGGCACCCCAGTGCTGACCTTACGAGTACAGTAGCGTCTGCCAGTCAACGAGTAGCGAAATGCGCGATGCGATACCTGTGGAGTTGTTTATTGGCAGTTTCTCCTGGTGTGCAGAGGTTGTGGTACAATATATGCGTCCGATGCTACGATCTGGGGCCGCAATTTTGATACTCTTATCTATTAGATTTCCGTTCTCGATTCGCTTGCGCTTATGTTTATTCCACGTGTGCCGAGCTAGTGATTCTTATAACGTTCTCGCAGCAGGAAGTGTCATCGAAACATCCGTCAACGTCTCGTCTTGTTCGGTGACGTTGGGCCAGTTCTCAAATACCCAGCTTAAATCTCATATCCTCAATCGGGACCGCAATAGATAAAAAGGCAACCGCCTACCGTTTCTAGTATACGGCCAAAGCACGAATAAAAGAGAGTGGCGTAAAAATACACCGAAGCAATTAAGGTTTGTGTAGTTGATAAGCAGTTGACAAAAGAGATCCAGAAATGCAAGAGGAGACGTTTTTTATCATACGCTCCGTAACCTTACTGATCGTGTACGCAGGAATAATCCAACGGGAATGGCGGGAAGTACAAGTAGCTACCTGTACCTCATTCCTAATATGTTATCGAATCGCAAGGCCGGCTCTACTACACGAGTCTCCGAACCAGGAAGGTTAGAAATACATTCGCAAGGGGATGGAAAGGGGAGTTCAATCTAGACCGTAGATATCGCGCCAGGATTGGGAAAGTAAACAAACCCGAGATGGTTGTGATATTATATATATATATATTAGATCTAGATATATATATTGGAGCCTGAGTTTCCGGTGCAAGGTCATTGAACCCGCGAGCCGCATTGGGCGAGAGATCTTGAGCCTCGACCTCGACGCGAACGATTCTCCACCGGCCGATGTTGTTTGCCACCTCTTCTACCACCTGTGGACAGTATTACCTCGTAGGATGGAAGTCATCAATGATGTGGTTCAATACCGATGCTAAGCTGTTTCGGTATTTTTGCAAGCCCATATTTCAACTATTCATCATCGATCCCTGCAGCCTTTTTGCCACTCCCAAATATCAAATCAACCCTCGAGCCTCGATCCCATATTATCACCCCGTCGCTCCTTCGCTTGAAGTACTGGATTCGGTGTTGTGGGATAAATTCCTCGTCAGTTTGCTCGCCCGTCCATTCATCCAAGGCCCTCTCCTTGATTCCGACGAACCTATCTTCGTAGCCCACAATATAATCTGCGCTATCCATATTCTCATCCCACCGTAGACGGTTCATAACGTCCATAGCAGTCCGGAATTTGCCCGCCCTTGCGCCTCCCTCGGACAACGAGAGATCGTGGCGTTCGTGAATGCGTGCTTGTGGGAATACATGTCCTTCCTCCTCCGGACCAACAGGTTCATCGTCAAGGTCAGAGTTGCTGTCATCTTCACGACCCGTGTACTCCGCCCATTCTCGCCCGTCGAGCTCCAACTCGCTGATCTCACTTCGGCTCGCCACCGTCGCAGACACCCAGCAAGTTTTGGCATCGTAGTATGCTTCATCGCCCCGTATACGGCTTTCAAAATGATTGAGAACCGTAGTCAGCGTGCCTTCGGCTGCCTTCAAATCCTCCTTCGTTCGAATACCGCCGTCATCATGCCATTCGAGCCCTATTAAAATAGACACTCGGAAGTCTAGATCTTCCCCATCGTGGGCCTCCCTTTCGTGACGCTCGGAAAACTTGCTTGGCCAGATCCGGGTTCCTAACCCAGGGATTCGTCGATCGATATCTAGAGTGATGATTAATACAAACCAACAGGCCATGAACTTCATGCATAACCGTGCAGATGAAGCTACGGTGAAGAACAATATACGTACCAACGAGCACTATGACACACCGTGACTCTAACCATCCCACAAACTGCTTTCCTTTTGATCGAGACTTGCCCCAGTAGTGAACGTCGATCTTGATATAGCTCTTGAACTCCTGGAGGAATGCAGCTGCTCCACTGCGCCCTGGGACAAATCCTGAGCTAGGCAGCTCAGAATCTCGTACCCCCAAAAACACGGGCCACGACGTCCCTTGCTGTGAAAGTAGACTATTAGCTTTCTGTATCTGTGTAGAGATTGTTCTGGTCGTTGATGGCGAAGCTGTCAGTGCAGTATTGAGAGAAGGAGCATGCCATCCCAGAAGACACATTGCCTCCCTGGGCGTTCTTGTATACATCAAGTTTTTGTGGAAAAAGGGATCGAGAATAGCCTTCTCCTTCCATTTGAACGCCGCATAGTAGTTGAAAAATGTCACAATGATATCTGCCGTGGACACGGTGGTACCGCTATGCCGCAACATCTTACAGATGGGGACCAGCATTGACGCAATATGAACGCCGCCCAAATATCCGAACTTAGCGGCATAGATCCCTCTTTCCTTTGCCCATGCCTTAATGAGCAAGTATGCGAGGCGGAATTGGGCGAGGTCCGGGATGGACCTTCGGAGGTAGGCTACATCTCTGGCTGGTTTCAATTTGAGTAAGGTCTGGGTAGATAGGGCGAATGCTGGGTCGTTCGCAGGGCGTTTGAGGACATCCGACCAGCTAGACATCGTTAGGGCGCCATACGGAAAAAGAAAAAGAAACGAAAGCCGAAAGAAAGAAAGACTGAGGGGGAAGAAAAAAGAAGAAAAGAAAAAAAGAAAAAAACTATTCTATATGAGCGGTATATGATGGAAGGGATGTCCTCACTTTTCTGCTATCGAGGTAGCTCCACAATACTGAAGATCAACCCGTATCCCGGCTATCTCGAGCTCGAGCATGGTTCCGGTGTTTGCCTTCACTCTTCTCAGTATCTTAATATCGCTCGATTGTTTGAAGTGCGAGGCAATGACGGAAAAGAAAGTCCGGGAACTGAAAGGCCCAACACATAGGCAATCAATATCAGAGTCGCGGCTCCAGACTCCAAGTGCATATGAGCCAACGGAATCTATCACCAACGGAGGTCGTTTCCGTATGGAACTATCGCTTTGCATGCTACTGGTACCAATGGCGTCCATTATGGCTGATCGCAGGAACCCGAAAGCCTGTTTGCGGAGGGCTTCATCTTCTTCGGTGGGGAAGCTACCCAATCTCTGTAAGTATGTCTTCAGGCTCTCGGGGTCACGCAGCTCTGGAGAAGCGGATTTAAAAGGCACGGGATCCATGTGGAGGCCTGCATCATTGCCCCTGTCAATTCGGGACCTCGCTTTGCGGCGGAGTAGACATCGAATGCCCCAATGATCACTAGCCGGGAGTGCGTCACTCTCGCCATCGAGTTGTCCCCGGAGAGGAAAGCCGAACATATTGAATCCAGCAACGGTGAAGGCATTCTCGGTCTTGACCAGGATCCTGTCGTATCGTTGAGGGCGGTTGCCTACCCCATCGCCAACCAGCTTGGATGCAAGTAAGTTTTCGGAGGGATCAAAAGTGGCGCCTTGCTCCCCCTCAAACGCGTCCCACACATCCCTAGGATGACGCATATCATCCGAGGACTCACCCACTTCACACCTTGCTGTAACCCAGGCATCAAGCAAGCCGAAGTCGCGCAAAATCTCGTCAAATGAAGCGATACGCGCCGCTGTTGGTTTCGAAATGGCCTTCTTCTTCAACGCAGCGTCTATAGTGCACCGAGAAGTGGTCAGATTGAAGTCACCAGCTATAATCCATGGGTTATTCGTGTGCATGGAATGCAGATGGTCGATTATTCTCTGCAATTCCCCTATCTTTGCGGCGACTGCGCCGTCCGTCAAGCCCTGGGAAAGGTGGCAGGTAGCAAGAACCAGCGGCAGGCGCTGCTGGCCATTTTCCATGACAATACTAGGAAAGTTGGCAATTGCGGAGGTTTTATGACGCCTCTTTGACTTCAGTTGCTTCCAGTGAAATGGAATTCTGGATAGGACAACTTGGTTAAGAAGACTTGGTAAGGGGCCCAGATCCGTCTGACAGGGCGGACCATGACTCGAGAATGGATATCGCTCTGCAATTCGATCATCCGCGAGAAGGTAGGATAGGAAATCATCGGTGACCTCCTCCAGAACTAGTATATCTGAGACTGCTGTTTCTGTGAGGAGGTTCTGGACCAGAGATAGATGCCTTGTCTGACTAGGTGGCCAGGTAAACTCTGCCAGGACATTGTAAGATGCGACTACCAGGGTTTCCGGTATCTCTCCGGGATTCGATAAGTTCTTGGCGAGTGTATAGTCCAACACAGTCCACCGGGCTTGGGTGGAGGAGTACCGATAGGTTTCCTGGGGCGTAGGCGCGTCCGATTCGGGATTGAGCTCAAGAACCCTGTCCTCGTAGAGGTCGAGGCTCTTGGGCTCACGTATCACGCCCAACGACTCCATTCCGATAGCTTTCCAGAAGCGCATCATGGGTGGGCCGCCGTCCCTGTCCCGCTTCAGAACGACAAAATGGTCAACCGACCATCCCATAGTAGGCAGGAGCCGCACCTTGTCCAAGATAAATTTGGACATGTCTATCTCTGTAGCATCCATCGAGGCGAGAGACATGTGCAATTGGTATGCCGAGATACTGTCCTCGCCGAGAGCGCGCAGGATCCCGGCACGGAGGTCGGTGAGATAAGAAGAGCGATCATGGTTGTCATCATAGGCGTAAATGGTGTTTGTTTTCTTATGCGTGAACACGCCAGCAGCGTCCAGGCGTAAGTTGATAGGCCGCGAAACTGATGTAAAATTTCCGTTCCTCAAGTATGATACTATTCGATCTACCGCTTGGTCGAGTGCCGAAACTGGAACAAAAGGGTAGATGAGGTTGACATGAGGAGGCCATTTCTCAAATGCCGGATCGTAAAGGCTCCGCAATGCCTCGATGCTGGGCCATAGCGTCTTTGGGGGCACAATGCAGAGAGCCGTATCCCAGCAATTAGTGGGAAGCTTAGGATTCGAGAGGTCTGAAGTCGGCTCTATCAAAGTCGGATCCATGATAACTGCGGCTAGGTCGAATGGAACAAGGGGATGCAAGCGGTTGGGGCAGAAACACCACCAGAGGTAAGTTCAATAAATCACTGTTCGAAGCTGTGTTCCAAGTATCATCAGTCCCTCCACACCATAAGCGGCCTACGCCGGACAGGCAAATGCTTTATATCAATTAATTAGTTCGTTAGGAGTGGCATTGCTGTCGCCTGCCGAAAGAAACCAGCCCGCTCCTTCGCGGTTTGGTCCTAATCACAGCCGCATCATGAATCCATCAGCGCAATCAGAATGACTCCCTGCCGCAAGTAGTTGTTGAGTCATCGTGGGGCTGTGCACAGAGCTCGACTGCAATGGTGGCTCTGGCGTCCTTCAACGGAAGGACTTGGAAGAACTGGTAATTAGACTAAAAATGGCTTGGGAATCCGTTTCAATGTTGCGTACGTCGTATTATTTCGCTTTATTCAATCATAATCCAGTGCGACATGGAGGCGTTTTCCGATGCCGGAAAACGCTTATTTGCAAATAACAGGCGGCTGTTCCTTCCTCATTGTGATTGTGTTTCTTTCTCGTTCACTGTGCTCTTGTCCCTCCTTTTTAGTTGCTTGTTAGATTTCGTCTTAGTTACACCTTCCATTTCTTCCTGTTTCCAATATACTACGTGCTTCCCAGGCCAGGTCCCGGGGCCGGCCTTGCTTTCGTTGCTCTGTAGTTTTAGAGTAATTTACAGAGGCGTTCAATGTCGCCACCTTCCGTGCTGGCACCTACTGATTTCTAGCTCACGATAACTCTCATCATCAAATATAAAAAGGCTCGGACTCTCTCTTCGAGACCCTCTCTCCTTTCTTCTTCTATATAGCGTATGACAGTGAGGTCGCCGCCCATGGCCGCCGACTAACAGGAGTCAACCACTGAAACTTTAACTGGAAGTAAACTTGGGACAAGATATGCGCCTCCTAATTCTAACGCCGCCCTAGTACTCGATATGCGAGTCAAGCTTCGGACTTGACAGCGTTCGCAACATCTCTGCCACTACCACTGGTGTGGAGATTGCATGCGTGCTTCAATCAACATTACCATCTCCAACATCATGGACACTGCAGCGATGCCGCCTCGCTTCTGTGGCGTGCCCATACTAGCTCTTGAGCCAGTATAGATAGCAGAGTTGCTTGGGACAACACGGTCCTTGAGTGTGTGGGCTTCTTGGACCTCATCCGCCAGTGGCCATGTGAGAATCGATTTCCATCAAACGTAACTTTTACCGCAAGAGCGACAAACGTTTCCCCCTCTCTGGTGATAATGACGTTGCGATCGGCGCCTGCGCGTCAATCTGAGGCTCTGCGTTCAGCACAGGAATCTACAAAGAGGGGGGGGGGGTTAAGCCCTCGTCCACATTCTTGAATCTTAAACACTTCCATAAGGTAAAGTTTACTATAATCCACTAGGAAAGGAAGGCTAGGCAATAGTATAGCGAAGGCAAGCAGCACATGCTCTTCCGCGTTCAGGGCACTCATCTCAATGGTTGTCGTCTTCTTCATCATGAAGTAGAATTTATTGGTCCCCCTGAGATGGTGATTTATAGGGCACCACTATACAGCCCACTTCTAAAAGCAAACGGCAAACTTCACGGCCAGGTTGCGATTGATCTCTTCCAGCACCTCTTCCAGCATCTCTTCATTTGAGCACTAATGTCAATACTGCCCTCAGACAAGAACTTGATGAATTAAGCCCCACAAGGCCAACTAAGGAGCTTTCGGCAGCATCCTGTGCGATACCTCAAATGTACTTTATGCAGAACCGTTTCGGTCGGCTGAGAGACATCGTCGAGATGGATTGAATTGGCGACTTCAAGTAAACGAAGGTCCATGGGTGTACCGGTGTATAGAAATTTAGTGCGGCTCGATGTTAATGTATTGTGACTTTGTCAGAAAATATTTATTATATAAAAGTGGGCTATTTAACCCAGGGCGTTTGGCAGAGCGACCACCAACAGGACTCTTCATGTATGCCTCGGGGGGCAAGTCAACGCGGGTGTTCCTCCTCTCTTTAAGGAAGAAATAGAATATTCCCTCCCTCAAGCTAGCTCCGTCATTCTATATTTTTTTATATACTAACTATCACAATATGGCGGGAAATATCGTGCCTGTAGTGTAAGTATCTAGGGCTCGCTCGTTCTCCTCCGTCAGGGTATGAAGCAGCAGGTCACTTACACGGGAACACGTTGTTCTATGCCAGGGGACCTGGTACAGTTATTTATTTATTTATTTATTTCCTTCCTTTAGCGAAGGGGGACATGTTCTTCATGTTCGATCATCATTATCATCATTATTATTATTGTCGCTAGTTTTTTCGTGTCACTGGCGCGTTTCTTCTACAGTCATTGCGATCAGTCAAATATATTCCTTACATCATTATATTCGATCCCATGCTACGTGGGCTTCGATAATGTTTCTAATTGTTTATATGTATTAGTGTCCAGCAGAGGCACTTCCATGATCCATTCCTATCCCTTTCCCATAAAGGGTATTTGTAAACGTCCCAAGTGTTGTTTCCCGTTGATCAACAGGTTTGATGCCTGTCAGTTCTTGTGGGGGCATTGCAGCGGCTTCTTGCGAGGACCACATCAGACCATTGGCCATTATCATTCCTTTTCATATGTGTGGTTTAGGGGGTCGTGTGATTTGTCTACCAGTTGAACAATCGCCGCGGATCCTCTATCTGGGCTGCTAAAATACGCAAGGCCCAATACGACACAACGAGACGAGCGAACCAGTATCCGTGAACAATGACCTGGGTGGAGAGTCAGTCCCTGCGAAGGACGATGCTGGACATTTGGGCGTGGCTGCCAGGTATCTCAGCCACCAACGTTTATCTTCGTAAAGTGCTGCTCCTATTCGACGAAACACTTCAATACAGAAATAGACTTAATTAGACTCATGTCTCTGCTGAACTGGGTCAGGGATTACTAGTGGCGAGTGACCATCCGGATTCACCATCGGACGGATGTGTCATCTGGATTTAGCGATGAATGTCTCAAATTCAGTGTCCTCTGTCCGCTACTTTAATCATACTCTTAAGGCACGCGCCCGTGTCAA
Organism: Scedosporium minutisporum; assembly: GCA_034774675.1. NCBI lineage: Eukaryota > Fungi > Ascomycota > Sordariomycetes > Microascales > Microascaceae > Scedosporium > Scedosporium minutisporum. Next base: position 38,839 of record SJVG01000223.1, read on the forward strand.
ACCACGGCCTCCCTGATTGCATTTTGATACCCCTCCAAAGTCGCGGATACGACCGGGAGCAACAGTTTGACGACGATCTCTTGTGCTAAGGCGTCTACTATTTCGTTAGTAGCGACTCACAGTAAGCTTAAGGATGCGACCATTTACATCCCAACCCTTGGATTTGGTTGTAGGTCGCCGGAAACGACTCAATTTGGTTCCCGGTTTGGGGGTCGAGCAATTGCCCGTGCTCGGCGAGAGCGGCCGCATTCGCCTTTCACCGCCGCTCGTTCTGAACTCTAATATTCCATGTCTTGTTAATTCCTTATCGATAAGCGGACCTGGGGATCGGTAGGAATCAACTTACTCAACTAGGCGACGCCTTTCCGCAAGATTTACTTGATTTAGAATCAATGTCAAGCCCTCCAATTTTGCACTAACACGGCTGGCATGATTGTCGAAGCTGATAAGGGTGTGGTGCATGCTGGCAACGGTGGTATGGAGGTTGTTGACGGTGTTAGTGAGGTTGATATTGAGGTGGGTAACAGTGGAATTGAGATTATCGACAACGTTGTGCAGATTGTTGGTGGCCGTCACGAGGTCCGTGGAAGTTATGGGGTTGGAGGACTCGGGTGTTCCCCACATAATGATCGAACCTATGGTGGTGCCGCGGTTGTCAATCAATTGATGATAGTTGAGGGTGGTTGATATTGATGGTTGATGATGGAGGGACTGGTCTGTTGATGAAAACGGTAACTGAAAAAGGAGAGAGAAGAGAAGAGAGGAGAAGACGGAGACGGAAAGGGTTTAAATAATTCCGGTGATCAATTGGTGATTGGTAATTTAACGGTGCTGAGCTTGGTGTTGACAGCCACGCTATGATTGGCTGGTTGGCTGACCTAGTTCTGCCGAACCTCTCCCGTGGCGCTAGTTAGAAACTGTTTTTCCCAAGGAAGAAAACCTCTTCCTAATCAAGAACGTTTATCCCTAAGACTTGGTTTGAGGTTCGGCAGCCATGGACAGCCGACAACAGCTAGTCGGGCCGCCAGCACCCCTTGGAACCGTGGAACCAAAGCAACTAAAAAACTAAAAACTAAAACGAAGAGAAGAATATTATCCAGCAGAAACGGAAAACTTTTGCCAGTAAACTTGTCCTTGTAGTGTGGTCTTGCTGTCATAGCCACTTCTTTGATCCGGAAGAAATGCTCAAACAGCGTATTTCCATACTTCAAATCCTTCCATGACATCATATCCAGTCCATTCCTCCAAGAACCTACCTACCTTGTGTTATGTAGTTGAGGAAAGAGCCATGCTTGTATGAACTAGTACTTGAAAGTTGGCTTGAAATGATGATTTCTTAATAGATGTGGCACTCATATAATACCAATATCCCCGTATCTGATCCCAGCCGAAACAATTCCACGTTCCGAACCCATGACGAAACACATTCCTGTTCAACACACCTGGGAGACGATTCATGTAGTTTACCTTCATCATTGTCACGACTCACAGGGTTGGATCGATCTGAACACGGAGAGCGCGATGTATTAGTGTAGATGAGATCGGGCCTGGTGAAACGAGAAGTGAAGTCTAATATAGTGTTATGGGAATACATCACATTTAACAACGGCTTCAGTTGCTTGCAGTGCAAGACAGAGTAATGGTTGAGGCAATTGTCGTCCAACTGGGGCCCCATAACGCAATCCTCACCAGCAGACAGCCCGAGGTAAGCTGTTATTATTCTGTCTCTGGGCCCCAGTCCACAACATCCACGCCTTTACCTTTTCCTTCCATGAGCGCCTCGAGTTTATCCTCGTTGGTGACCCATCCACGCCTCTTCGTGGCGACTGCGTATTTAAGAGAATCCCGCCATTCTCTCCACCAAACAGTCTCGCTCTGAACGATGCATCGGCGACCGTCAGTTCCATTCCGGGAAGTCGCGAATGGCCACACAGCCTGTACTACTTCGTACTTATTCTTCCCGGCAAACAAGGTAGTGACGCTAGTAAAGAAGCGGTTGACTCTGTCTGGGCTTTGCACCACAACCCGTGCATGTGTAACGGGGAAGGTGATTGTCACCACCCCCTTGTATCCAGTTGATGCGATGAGACTTCGCAACTGACCCTCGATCCAAGGCGTGTCGAGGTTGGCGACGACCCTGTTGAGGGTGAAGGACTTGACTTGCGCAGGGTCTTCCACAAATCGCCGACACCACTCTTCGAGGCCTCCATCCCCAACTTCTGGGAGAACATCTGGTTTGACGCCCCCACGGTACGCGACCTCTCCGTTACCCACGCAGCGAACATAATCCATGCGTTGCTTGGGGTCGTCAGGGATAATTGTGCTCATGAGATTGAATTTGATGTCGAAGTCCGCCTTCCTATTGCGAGAACCGACGATGTGTATCTGTGGCTTCGGCGGTATACTAGCCTGGCTGCGAATCAGGTCAACCAATGCGGTAGCAGATTCGCTGAGGTACTGTGCTTTGGACGATAGTGTGGTGCAGTCCGCCGAGAGCGAGAATAGTGGGGGAGAATAGAGTTGATAATCCACTTTGGGGAGTCCGGGGTAGAATTGCGGACCATGCCTATTGCGCCTCTGGCCTGGAGCGAGTTGAATATCAGTTGTAGGGCCTGAGTAAGGTGGTGGGGTTGTTGGTCTGTCCGCGACATCGTCGAAGCTGGCGAGGGAGACAGGCACCGTAGCGACTCGCGTGGTCTCCGTGCCTCCACGAGAACCCGTCGAGGGGCCTTCTTGACCGTCATATTCAAGGTGTATGTTACCCTTTTCCGCCATAATTGATGTTCCTGCATGCACCATAACCGACAGAGCACTGAAGGTTAAGACTACCACGGAAACCGCAAGGATGAGCTCACCGAGGTTGTGAAGCAAATCCCCAGCCTTGACTCTTAGCCTTGGCCGTTGAGAAAGAATCGGGAGTTTCTTCTCCTTTTCCCTTTACCCGTTTTCTCTTGAGCTGGTCGTTTCCGTCTCTCTTTTCAACCTGGGGAAGCTCAATCACTCAAGCTCCCTCCCAAATACGAAGTAGACAACTCATTCGAAGCATGGGGCATTGAGGCGAAGCTCCAGGCAGGCAATCCTCTCTCGAATACGACCTGATACGATAAATGGATTAATCGATTGATGCCTTCGGTGATGACTAATCCTACAATCTCACACAGTTGCATGCCAGGCAGGACCATTTCAAGAACCGACATTGTAATTATTATGGGTACCCATTATTATTAATGGAGTACACTGTTTTTGACGTCAAGGTCTCTCTTGCCTCAACATCAATTGATGGAACTTTCAACAATTCAATGGATCTGCATCTGCCATTTGATGGAACACTGAGCTGTTCGTAATAACACGGGACCGTCGAAACGGACTGGTTTTTTTTCTACTTGCTCGTGGATGTCACATATGGGGGGACATTCTTTGAAACGCTGAGCGAGATGCTGCCCATTATGGACAGAGAGTGTCCTTTGAGTGCAGGCATGCCGACTGCCCTCCTCAATCCTTGCTAGACTGCGAGACTGACCCTGGTGGAATTTTAGCTCAATCCCACCCAACTCTAGAAGATATTGTTTCTCAGTTGGAGGGGAACGAAGGCAGCGTGGGTGAAGCCTCCGTTCCCCGCTAAGAGGGCAGAACTTCCCGCGAGACTAATCCCGCATTATCAAAATATAGTTACCGGATCTGGAAACCGTTGCAGATCAGATTTGCAGTTTAGAGAAGATCTCATTTGGAGAACCAAAAGCTGCATCAAGAATCACCAAGGTTATCGAGTTTGCGGGCCATCTGCTCTCAGCCCTCTATCTAAACAATGCGGTTCGCACCGAGGGCCCCAGAGTTAGAGAGCTTTCTCTGGCAATTCTCGACCGGCTCACGTCCGATCCTGGGGTTCTCTTGGAAAGTGACATTCTTATAAGCCTTGTTGTCCACGCCGACTCAAATGCCCCTTGGGCTACTGATGCATCAGCCCGCGTTTCCTCGGAGATATTGTCTCGACAGTTTCGTCAGCTTGACAAGGCCAACTTTATCGTCTCGACAATATTGGAGGCCACGATCAAAAAACGGCTTGATTCCTACAGGTCAACAAAGCTGACCTCTACCGGGCGCGTTGCGCGGTTTGACGACGGCCTAGCAAATATCCAACCCCCAGGGCCAGAAGTTGAATCGCCATTCACAGGTGACAGAATTTATCTCCTTTCGCTTTTTCAATGGGCTTTAGCCGAGTCAAACGTGCGACTGCCTCCCCAGTGTGCCTAATTGGATGGCAGCTGCTAATAAGTTGATAGGCCGTTCTTGTCAAAAGACATTGGCCACTATATATGCCCTTGTTACTCAGCCTTCTGGAGGACAGTCGTACCCCATTCAGAAGCCATGGACTGGAGTTGGCAGATCTTTTCATACACCGGTGCCCTGCCTATGTCTTGAGAGACAGTGGCATTGTTGAGCTTTTGGAGGATGTCATCTTTCCAACACTGCATTTTCTTCCAGCACAGACTGGGGAGGATGAATCTTTGCAGCTCCTGGAACCCGCGTACCGGTCACTCGTTGCATTAGCCCATGTTTCATTCGATCGTGAACTTGATTTGCCTAGGAAGCGACGATTACTTGACCGACTCCTAAAAGACGCCGTGTTTCTATCCTATGCTCACTCGTCCGAGTACACGGGTATCGTCGGGTTCCTCGCACGTCAAGTGGGAATAATAACCGATGAGCTGGGCATTTACGCGACAAAACACCTAAAGGTTAGACTCCTACCTCGTCAAGATGCTCCCCTTTTGTCTCCCTCCCCGTTGACGCCCCAATGTTAGGGATTAATAATCATGTGTGCTTCAATCATGACGGACCCATTCACTGGCAGCGATCGCGAATGCGTAATGGCCGCCATCGGTGCCCTAGAATCTGCGGTTGTTCATTGTTGGCCCAGAGCTCTAGATGGTTATCGGGCCCAGATCATGCGGGCTAGTGCTTTATGCCCGATAAACCTCGAGGGCGGAGAGCAAGATAGTCACACATGTGAGAACTGGGACATTGTCAAGACCCGCTTGCAAAAACTGACTCTGCTATGGTCATCACCACCACCGGATGTGGACAACCCGATATCATGAAAGACATGTTGAGAGCGGTAATTATAATCAGGCACGGTTTGATCGGGACTTGCATGCTAGCCACAGAAAGGGTAGGATAGGGAGGCATGCACAGAAATCACCGTGTCTGCTTGGCGGTCTAATTACTGGTCAATTATTTTAATCGACGGGTTGCTGTTTGAAGAACGACTTGCCCCGCAACCACTTGCGATAAGCTTTATATCGCTTTTTCTCTCCGTCTTCCTCCGTCACTGTCAAAGGGTTCTCACCGACCTTCAATAATTCCGTATACACTTCGTTCTGGTCTTCCGCTCCGCTCGGTAAAAGACCGTCGGACTGCCAGTTGCCAGATACATATTCCTGGTATTCCGAATCATACTCTTCTGGCAGGTTAGCAGACACGACGAGCGGGAGATTCTGAGGATGCGCGATATATCTGGCGTAGTCATCCATCTCCTGGGCGCTCACTGTGGGGTTCAGGGACTCGTGGACAGCTTTTTTGAAAGTCCACTGTGCGGCTCTCGATTTCTCTAGGGCCGACTGCTTGGGTGGCTTGGGCGATTCGTTGATTGCGTTTACTTCTTTGCTGGCGGCGTGGTCGGCCAACGAGCCATGCTGGGTGGGTTGTAACCATCGGTGGATTGAGATACCCCTGCCGCCCAATGCCCTACTTGCCATCTCGGAAGCTATTCCGGGATCGGGCGGTACGTGACCATCAGAAGAAGGGACCACAATAGCTACCCCTTTCTTCGCCTTGAGCTTCTCCTGATCATCAATGTCCGAGATAATTCGTACCCGAAACGGACTCAGGTCGTATTTTCCAATTTGCGACGACCTGAAGGGTATGTATTTTATGGTGGAGTTCATCTTATACGGAAACATCTTGAGAAATGACGATAACGTTGATGGCCGGTAATATTCTAGCCAGTAACCATCGACGACAGCTTGGAGGACGTTCTCTCGACTTTGCAAATTTCGTGCAAGTCTCGGGAGCACCCGAGTGGCCAGGTTCTCGGGTGTATACCAATGGATATAGTCACGTTTCGCCTTGTCTGCCCATGATCTGGGATCAGAGTGGTGTAGGTAATAGTCGGTTGTGAGATCCCAGAGCATGGGCTGCCCTTGAACGAATTTATAGTTGCCGAGGAAGAGGTTGTAGGCTTCCTGGCGCTGTCCGTCGAGGAAGGAATTGTTGTAATAGCGCTTGAAGCTCTCAATCATATCTCTCGAGTGACTTGTCCACTGATTGATTTTTCGGTACGTCTCCATTGTGTTGACGAGTTGGGAGCCACCATATTGGACGGCGATAGTGTCGCCGTGGTCGTGGTACATATGAGTGAAGAGGTTGACAGCATCCGTATCATAATCGATTGAAGTGTTCTCCAGAATACCCAGGGCATGAAGCTGATGCCCGAGCGCTCGCTTGCCAATCACAAACTGAGCGGCGTTTGTTCGATCCAGGCAATCGATGCAGTTGGTGCGGGCAATCCCATTTTGAACCCTCCCAGCTACATCAACCCCATCACCATTTTGGAAAAACCCAGTGGTGGTAACAACCTCCTCTGCGATGGATTCTAGAGTGCCGATGACATCTTGGTCTCGGCTCTTGGCCGCGCGACTCATATCCCATGCCTTGTGGATGATTTTCTTACCCGAGGGTAGGAACTGGTTTAGGTATCGGATTGCATTCGTATATTCAACGAGTAGTTTGGATTCCCGCGGTATGCGTTCTCTCGCCTTGACGAGATCAAGGGCATAAATAGGTGCTCCATATCGGTCAAAGAGATTGTCAAAGTGCAAGGCCGCTGCGCCGAAGAACGGGTCGATGAGGTTCAACTCTATTGGAGGCTTGGGAGTTACGCCAGCCGTCTCCTGCGTCCAATGGAGAGGAATGCTCCCACGATGCTGCACATACGAAGTGAACTGATGGTTACTAAACAGTTTAGGGCCTGGGGCATGAAATGAAGTCGTGAGGGCCTCTGAGACAATTTGCTCGGTTTCCACATCGTTTGCCACATATCCCTTCAAGAATTAGAACCTGTTTTAGATCGAGAGAGATGTTGGACCGTCTTACCAAGTCATTGGCTCCGCGCTTGAGAAACCTCGCGCCTGCGAAGTATCTCGACCTTCGTGCAATAATTGTTATATGCGCCGTGCGGCCGTATATTGAAAGGGCTACGTACATATTGTGTTAACTTCTTATCACAAGTGCCAGATGCCTTCAAGGAGTGGCATCCATGTTGTTGTCTTACCGGCCTGGTCAATGTATCCATGGATGATGGGGCGGCACCAGTCATAGGGATCCTGCAAGGCATTGGCGGCTGGTTGGAGGAGGTGAGAATTCCAGACAAACATGGAGTTGAAGTCGTGGTGAACGGGGATGTGGGAGCCTTTCGCCAACGCCTCCCTCTCTCGGGACAAGTTATGTTGGAGGGTACGTGTAATATCGTAGGAGTAACTGTAGTAAAACGACCGCGTGAGGTCGAGGTTGTTCAGTATTCCCAAAAATCGTAGCTCCTCGGTGTTTCTCCCGTCCGCCCTAAATTTCGCAGGCGTTAGGGGAATAAGCTCCGTTCCTTCAATTTGATAGATGTAGTGTCCGCCGATCATGGCCACGGTGGACTTCTTGGTAATGAGGAGCATGTAATAAGGGCCCGTAAACTTGATGAATCCCAGCAGGCCCCAGGTGGTGCAACGGAGCTTCATGCCCCCGGTTCCCTTGTTGCCATGGTCGATGGTGTCGAGTAGTTGGTTCATCTCCCGCTGGCTGTAGATGATTTTATCATCTGTAATGCTCAGCTCGGAGTCGTCACTCGTCCTCTCGATCTTGAGCATGCGATAACGCCTCTCCGTCGTATCACCGCCTACAATGTAATACCGAGTAGCTGTCTCATACAAGCTAAATTTATGCATCTTGTAGTCGACGCTCCCCCCCACCTTGTCATCTTCGAGATACACAGGTTGACTTCCTTGGTTGGGGCTCGAGATGCGGGCGAATGGCTTGGCAACGGCCGGTTCATCATCATTGTCGTCTTCAACTGAATTACCTGCTGCGCCTCCATCGAACAAGAAAGATGACTCGGCATCATCATTTCGAAGCTCGGGAAATGATGGCTCATCACTAGGTGTGGTTGGATTTGAATTTAGCGGATAGGAGTGGTCTGCTCCAGCCAGCCCAGCTAAATTCTCGTCGCCCATGGCGAGAGATGCAGTTAATCTTATCCTGGCTCTTGGCTGTATCCTGTTTCTTGCATCACATGAAAGGGCTGG
>SJVG01000224.1:0-47140 GCA_034774675.1 Scedosporium minutisporum
CTAATCGGCGGCTCACAGCTTCATATGCTCATTCCTGGCATGTGGTTGGTCTGACCCAATCGAGATGTACGAAGTATCATTACATCAATCCAGCGCACATGAAAATTGCAGTGTACAATGTCTTCAGGGATGGATTCGACTCTTCACGCAATATTGAGAAAGAGGAGAAGCACCAACTCGACGGTGAGACAGATGCCAAACAACTAATATAGTGGGCGCCTTTCACTAATAGTACCTACCTACCTGGATCCATTTCGTTGATACTTCTAGCTACAAGTATCGATTAGTCCAGGTACAACTTACACCAACTAGCTTACCTTGAGCTGTCGCCCACAGGAGAAGAGGAGGAGGGGGAGGGGCAGCTTTGGTTAGCTTCCCAGTCCAGTCCACATAGCTTTACCTCCCCTCTCATGATGCGAAATCAAATGGCGTCGAATTCGAAGGTTTTTGGCGAGCGCATTTTGCGAGTCTAACTGCGACGATTACGTCGGGAAGCAGCATGACCAGGAATTGCACATGCTCTCAGAATATCAAGAACCTGGTCTCTCTGAGGGGTTGGAGAACTGGTACTGAGCCCAGACAAGACATCTGTACAATCGATTGATGTAGTGAATGATCTAATAGCACATGTAGCGGGTACATCAGTTACCACGGAGTGTCCGAATCCTATCGTTCGTCGCAGCTTCGCATTCAAGTTCTAGATTCCTCCTCTAGGTTACCTTGAGCTGCACGCATACGCTAAGCTCGCCCCTCCGTATGAGTACCCTCCGTAAGACCTGCCGCAGCTCAAAGTCGCGGCAACTTGGACATTGATGGCACCAGGTTCGTACGAAGCATGCGGAGCGGGCGAGAACATCCAATTGAACCCCACCTCTCCAACCCCAATGTCTCCCTAAATGTATATGTAGCTTCCTCCTGTGCTCCATCGCCTGATGCAGGAAAAACCAGACATCTATAAGCTCCAGAGCTCCCGTATCTGTTTACTCTCCTCCCTTCGATGCTGTGTCTCTAGCTTCTGATCTTCCTACTCCTCAGATTGATCTATTTCATATCCATCTCTTCCCTACGGCCAAATCACTCTCCTGAGCCGCCTCTTCTTATTATTTCCCTGTGATTTCCTAGTTTGTGTTATCTGGAGCTTCCTTCAGAGAAGCTCTCTGACCTTTTATCTCTTCGCGACCCATTGACCACACTCTACCCCTCTCTTCCCCGAAGAAGAGACCGAGCTTATCTTGGCCTTTTCCCCATACTGAACTCTTCCAAGAGAGCACACAGCCAGCAACATGACAAACGACCCCCTTCCTACCCGTCAGCGCAGGCCCTCCGTGGGTGTCCCTCTCGTAGACATCCAAGGAAGCATTGGCCCCGCCGGCATTTCTCGACCCAAGCACAAGCGAACTTTTACAGGGTTTACTCCCCAGGAAATCGTCAGTGTTGAGGGTATGTATTCTTTTCCTAAGTATTGATGCGGGTGGCGTTGGTGTCGCGAACCATCATGGTGCCCCACCATGATGGATAGCTGTGTTTCAATACACTCCGATTTCTGGAACTGATGTAGTTGGGAGAGATCTGCTCGCAATCCATGATTATTTTTCACGCCCTTCTTTCATTTTTCCCACGACTCTGTCCCTTACCGAATTGGACAAAATCTAAATCTGTTATACTCTAGCTTCGATTCCCGAGCCGCAGCGAGAGGCCTGGAATAGGAACAAGTTCAAGCCCTTCACTAACAAGGACGAGTTTGAGCGAGAGGTCGTCCGTCATGTCGAGACCGATTTGGCTCGCAGCGTCTTTAACTGCGACGAGTCGGCCGCTTATGCCGCCACGAGTCTTGCCTTTCGCGACCGTTTGATTGTGGACTGGAACAAGACTCAGCAGCGCCAGACCTTCGATGACAACAAACGTGTCTACTACCTCAGTTTAGAATTCCTTATGGGACGTGCCCTGGACAATGCTATCCTAAACGTTGGCCAGAAGGATATCGCGAAGCGTAAGCCTCTTGTCCGATTTTAAACTTGCAATTTTGTATCTCTTGCTAAGAAACGAGCCAATTTTCTAACACAAACTTCTTTGTGCAGAGGGCCTTTCGGACTTGGGTTTCAGGATTGAAGACGTCATCGAACAGGAGCATGACGCAGCTCTCGGAAATGGTGGCTTGGGTCGACTTGCTGCCTGCTTCCTCGATAGCTTGGCCTCCCTCAACTATCCTGCCTGGGGATATGGTCTACGATATAGATACGGTATTTTCAAGCAGGAGATTATCGATGGCTACCAAGTCGAGGTACCTGATTACTGGCTCGATTTCAACCCCTGGGAATTCCCTCGCCACGATGTCACTGTCGATGTAAGTCAAGAAGACCTAGCTAGCCTTGGGGGTCCTTTTTGAGCTGTAAATGGCCTAGATTTGCTAACCCATTTTGAAGATTCAATTCTACGGATCTGTTCACAAATCGACCAGCGCAGATGGTCTCCCTGTTTCCCACTGGGAAGGCGGCGAGACCGTGACCGCGGTCGCCTATGATGTTCCTATTCCTGGATATGATACTCCTACCACGAACAACCTCCGACTTTGGTCTAGCAAGGCGGCTAGCGGCGAATTCGATTTCCAGAAATTCAATAGTGGCGACTACGAAAGTTCCGTCGCCGATCAGCAGCGCGCCGAGACCATCAGTGCCGTTCTATACCCCAATGACAACCTCGAGCGAGGAAAGGAGCTCCGTCTCAAGCAGCAATACTTCTGGGTTGCCGCGTCTCTCTACGACATCGTTCGGCGGTTCAAGAAGTCGAAGCGCGCGTGGTCCGAGTTTCCTGACCAGGTTGCCATCCAGCTCAACGACACTCACCCTACGCTTGCCGTTGTCGAGCTGCAGCGTATCTTGGTCGACTTGGAGGGTCTCCCCTGGGATGATGCCTGGAATATTGTAACATCGACGGTAGGAACTGCCCACCCCCAACAACGGATGCGTATCGATTGCCATGAGTCGACGACATTATACTAATATCTAGCGTCTTAGTTCGGCTACACCAATCACACAGTACTGCCAGAGGCGCTTGAGAAATGGCCCGTCGGTCTCCTCCAACATCTCCTCCCTAGACATCTCCAGATTATTTATGATATAAACCTCTTCTTCCTTCAAAGCGTCGAGAAGGTCTTCCCCAATGACCGCGATCTCCTTAGGAGGGTTTCGATTATTGAGGAGTCTAATCCCAAGATGGTGTGCATGGCTCACCTCGCCATTGTCGGTTCCCACAAGGTCAACGGCGTCGCCGAGCTCCACTCCGATCTCATCCGGACAACTATTTTCAGGGACTTTGTCACCATTTTTGGCGTCGACAAATTCACCAACGTCACGAACGGCATCACTCCACGCCGGTGGCTCCACCAGGCGAACCCTCGCCTCTCGGAGCTCATTGCGAGCAAGTGCGGCGGTAGCAGCGAGTTCCTCAAGGACCTCACCCAGATCAACAAGCTCGAACTTTACCTCGAAGACAAGGCCTTCCGAAAGGAATGGGCCGAGATCAAGTACGCGAACAAGGTTCGTCTTGCCAAACTGATCAAGTCCGCGAATGGCATCACCGTCAACCCTGCCGCCCTCTTCGATGTTCAAGTGAAGCGGATTCACGAATACAAGCGCCAGCAGCTCAACATTTTTGGTGTTATTCACCGATACCTCCGTCTCAAGGCCATGTCGCCTGAAGAGAGAAAGAAGCAGCAGCCCCGCGTTTCCATCTTTGGTGGAAAGGCTGCGCCTGGCTACTGGATGGCTAAGCAGATTATCCATCTCATCAACAACGTCGGATCCGTCATCAACAAGGACGAGGAGATCGGTGACCTCCTCAAAGTTGTCTTCATTGAGGACTACAATGTTAGCAAGGCCGAGATCATCATCCCCGCCTCCGACCTCAGCGAGCACATTTCTACCGCCGGAACTGAGTAAGTACAAAGACACTAAACATACAGGGAGGCTCAGGTTCATAACGAGCAACTGCTAACGTGCCGGTAGGGCTTCGGGAACCAGCAACATGAAGTTTGTTCTCAACGGAGGTCTTATCATCGGTACATGTGATGGTGCCAATGTAAGTTGGGCCGAGCTCAGGCTCATCATACCCGTAGTCACAGAAGCCATTGGATGTGCGTAAATGCTGACCTCCCATTGTTCCTACCGGTAGATTGAAATTACGCGCGAGATTGGAGAGAACAACATTTTCCTCTTCGGCAACCTCGCGGAGGATGTCGAGGACCTCCGCCACGCGCACACGTACGGCACACACACGCTCGACGCGGACCTCATCAAGGTATTCGATGAGATCGAGAAGGGCACGTTCGGAGAGCCTAGGGACTTTAGCGCGCTGATCGCCGCTGTCCGCGACCATGGCGACTACTATCTCGTTTCGGACGACTTCAATAGCTACAACGCCACGCAGGCTCTGGTGGACGAGGCGTACAAGAACCAAGAAGGGTGGATCACCAAGACCATTACGAGCGTGGCGCGAATGGGCTTCTTCAGCAGCGACAGGTGTATCAACGAGTACGCCGAGGAGATTTGGAACATTGAACCTCTCATGGTGAAGGATTAAGGGGATAGGGATGGGCGATTTCAAGAGGGTGGGTGATTTCAAGGAGACGCTTTCCTCTCAAGTATGCATGTAGTGGTATTGAATCAATAAACGTTTCCCTATTGGATCTTCCCTAACTCGGCTCCTTTATGATTGCATTTCGTGTGAAAGAGGAAAAGAAAAAAGAGAGAGAGTTTATTATCCGCAATCTAAAGCTAAAAATTGCATCTTTGACTCGCCGCGTTTACGTTCAACGATGGGTTCGAATCCCCTCTCCCATTCTCAAGTTGCTAGTAGACACTCGCCCCAGTAGCGAGCTATATCTGGAAGTAAGATTTGTTTAATATGCAATTAAGGGGTATTGACGAGCAAACGGATCGTCGAAAACCAGACAGAGGAGGAGGTTATGACGTCATGATATCTCTGCGTGTGCGATTGTTCGAAAATACGGCTTGCATCCCCAGGATTCTGAAAGAATCTGAAGCTTCAGGATGGACCACACGGAAGGTGACAGGTGTCAACAAGTTCCCAGGATTTGGGCAATGTGAAAGAAGGGGGGGAAGGCCAGGTTGAAATTTTACAAAACAGCTGCCACCATGAACGGAGAGGATTCCCATCGTAAACTTAGGTCGCGTCGTAGCGGCTATCAACTCGGAGTGGGAGTCCGCCAATAGGTGTTAACCATGGCAATGCCTCTTCGCCACTAAAAAGAACGCGGAAGGGAAAGGATTCACACCAATTCCCCCGGAAAAATACAGGTCCAATACGGTACAGAGACGACGCAGGATCAGCTACGCGGCATTGCGTTGTGGTCGTGCCTCATCTTGCCTCATGGCGCGATACTGCAAGGTCAAAACTCGGAGTCCCGATGCCCCACAATGTACCAACTGCTGAACATACTGATAGCGCGGCATACAAAGTAACAGGAAATCCATTGATACCTCGTACCCCGTAGTTTACATTGGGGGAAGGGAGCGAGGGAGCTGGACGGCAAGTCGGGGAGTGACGTCATCGTCGGAGGTTTCGCGTCTTGCAAAAAGTCCGGATGTTCGGAATTGCGTGCAGGAGGACCTCCCTGACATGTGCTACGGTTAAACAAGCAGGCTCGATTTGTCGTGTTTTGAGAAAGAAGGATTGCTTCTTTTATTTATTTTTTTACCATTATTACTATGGTCATTTTCTTTAGGTGTTTCTATCTCGAGTGTATTCGATAAGGAGGGAGATCGAAGCTAGCTGGAACTAGATAATAGCCTGGATCGAGCACAGCTCAATTAGCAATAGATGGAGGGGCGAGAGGGTCAGGCTATGGATTGATGGATTGATTAATTGATGTAATTGTGCAGGAGAATGCCAGCACATGGGGGTGAGCTGGACCAGCCGAGGAGCTAAAGCAGATAGGTTCTGTTCCTAGTTTACCTTTTGAGATAGGTGCAACAGATAGATGGATCTGGATGCTTCTGCGAAGTAAACATCCGTGGAAACAACTTCACCTTTGCTTTCCCTATTTCCATCGAGAACATTAGGAAATCATCGACTGCTTGATCTCTTGTCTTCAATCTTATCCTTCTCTCTGATCTTTACATCCTCTCTCCAGCTCCTCCCTTTCCATCCATCCTACTTATCTGCCTTGCTAGATCTCTTAGCACCAAGACCAGTGGCGTGGCTACGATCACCAAACCTCACTCGATCTCCAGTTCTTAGACGACTGCCGTCGGGTACCTGAGAATCGGCCCGGTCGGTGAAACTTTGGTGAGCTAAACGAATTGACAGCTCCGTCCGGTTTCAATTGAGCTCAAACAAGCCGCCATCCGAGGCACGCGAGCTGTATCCAGTCCGCACCAGGCCCCGACGCTGGTGCGCGATTGTCATACCATCATCTTCAGAAAGGTCGAAAGTGCGTGGAGGCTCGTCAGAGCAAGTCGCATACTTCAGTCTAATTGAAGGATCTTTTCAAAGGTCTGACCACTGGTTTCTCGACCTGGTCGAGATTACGAGGTGATTGCCACAAGGTCCGTCCTAAATTCACCGGTTTATATACTATCGTGCAATTACTAACGACAATGCGAAGAAGTCAAAGACGTCAGGATAATTTGACCCAGGTCCTCGGAGCTTGATCCTCATCGCTCGGAGCTCTCCGATTTAGTACGCCGCCCGAACGAACCAGCCCCTGGGCTCCTTGGGGAATAAATCCGAATTTCCTGGGAGTTGTTTGCTGGCACACTAGCACGAAACGCGCTGGATTGTGAGCAGAGTGCCACCTGGAATAATTCGGTCCGAAATTGAAGGGAATTCCAGGAGTTCAGGCTCTCAACCTTGATATCAATCAGAATCGCCATCTCCTGTCCATTTGCGCCTCAGGACGGCCTGGTTACTGAGGCCAACTTGAAAGGTGTTTCAGGGTTGGCTGTTTGCTGGCGGCACAGTTGCAGTCCAATCCGCTGCTAATCTGCCGCTGTCCATTACGAAGCAATTGATCAACCATCTAACGTTAAATCTTGCCCCAAGAGGAGGAGATATTCCAGCTCTAGCAAACGCCAAACGCCAGACGATCAAGAACAATCGGTCTCTACGCTGTACACCCCATACAAGTCACCTTTACCCCGCCCTTCCTAGTCCGCCCAACCAAACTTGCTTCCACAGGTACATCCTCATCAGGTACCATCCTTAACATCCCGCCCTCCTTGCCAGTTACCAGCTACCGAAGGGGAAAAAACAAAAGTGCAGCAAATCGACAGAAAGGTTTTAACCTTCTTTAACTTCCCCCGCCCACCTCCCAAGGTGATTTGAACACCGCTCGAACAGAGGGGCTTTTGATGCTAACTCGGAAATCCTCTGGTTTTTTGCCTTTTTCCACGATACCAAGGCCAAAATCACCTAACCTCTAATCCGCACACCCCGCCAACCTTGCTCCAAATTTGACACTCATCATTCACTTCATCACTTCCCGTCCTTCCGGCCACAAGAGGCAGTTGAGTCCCCAGCACCAGCACCAGCACCAGCACCAGCACCAGCACCAGCACCAGGACAGGCCATAGGCACGGGCACAGGTACGAACAAGGCTTGTGCAGTCCACTTGATCTGTCAACCTAGCACCGGCTCAAGCTCCTGCACCCAGCGTTGAAGCTCTGTGCCCTCAACCTCACAAACCCCTCCCCGTTGCCGGCTAGCAAGCTCTTTCCAAAGCTTCTTCTCCACCTCTGCTGTCTCTCCTCCCTATCGACTCCCTGTGCGGCCGCCATACTGCCACCCCTAGGATTATTGTAACGAGAAAAAACGAAAGAGAAAAGGAAAGAGAAAGCAGAGGAATCGACTAAATTAGTCAAGATGGCGGAATTCGTTCGAGCCCAGATCTTCGGTACCACCTTCGAGATCACATCAAGGTAAATCGCTACTTAACGACAAGCTGCCTTGCCTTGTCTAAATAATGTCGGATGCTAATCCTAACCTTCGGGGCAGGTACTCTGACCTCCAACCAGTCGGCATGGGCGCCTTCGGTCTAGTCTGGTAAGTTTATTCTCTCTTCTCTCTCATCCTGCCTTTTTATTTAGAGCTTCGTGCCGACCGAGTCTTCCCCTCAAGTTTCTACTTCCTCGTCTCTATCCAGGCCTGTCCCTACAGCTGCTAATTATCGCGATGATGGTGGTGGATAGCTCCGCACGGGACCAGCTCACAAATCAAAATGTGGCTATCAAGAAGATTATGAAGCCCTTCAGCACGCCTGTCCTCGCGAAGCGAACGTACCGCGAACTCAAACTTCTGAAGCATCTCAAGCACGAAAACGTTAGTCCTCGTCCCCGCCCTTATGTCGGAATTCAAGATTCAGGGTCTCCACTCCTACCCCGGTCCTGGTGGGAGAATGTGTCGACTGACCCTGGGTCCAGGTTATCTCTTTGAGCGACATCTTCATCTCCCCTCTTGAAGATATGTATGTAGATTCTACCCTAATATCCCCTCCCCTTATACTTAGGCGGCGAACCGGGCCTCCCTTTACCGTTGCACTAACACGGCCTGTCCCTCCCTTTCATAGCTACTTCGTCACCGAGCTGCTCGGTACCGATCTTCACCGGCTCCTCACCTCCCGACCTCTTGAGAAACAGTTCATTCAATACTTCTTGTACCAGATCATGGTTCGTACCCCGGCCCGGCGGTCATTGGTCATTCGAGGGCAAGCCATGTGTGTCTAACAAAAAGCGTCATAGAGGGGCTTGAAATACGTCCACTCAGCTGGAGTTGTTCACCGCGATCTCAAACCAAGCAACATCCTCGTAAACGAGAACTGCGATCTCAAGATTTGCGACTTTGGTCTAGCCAGACTGCAGGATCCTCAGATGACTGGTTACGTGTCTACGAGGTATTACCGTGCTCCGGAGATTATGCTCACCTGGCAAAAGTACAACGTCGAGGTCGATATCTGGAGCGCCGGGTGCATCTTTGCCGAGATGATAGAGGGCAAGCCTCTTTTCCCTGGCAAGGATCACGTTAACCAATTCTCCATTATCACCGAGCTCTTGGGCACTCCTCCGGATGATGTTATTAACACCATTGCGAGCGAGAATGTGAGATTTTCTACCACCTTTTTTTCTCCCTTTTTTCCCTTTTTCCTTCCCCACCCCCGGCTCTGCTAGGCTTGCGAGAGTATGTGCTGATAGTTGCGACTGTAGACCTTGCGATTCGTCAAGTCACTACCAAAGAGGGAGCGACAGCCTTTGAAGGCGAAGTTTAGGAACGCTGAGCCTGCTGGTGAGGTTTCCATATCGATGAGAGCGAGGCTAAGCCGGCGTAGACTAACAAATTCTTTTCTTCCCCTCTTAGCTGTGGATCTTCTAGAACGGATGCTCGTGTTCGACCCGACGAAGAGGATAACAGCAGCCGATGCGCTCGCCCACGAATACCTAGCACCCTACCATGACCCCACCGATGAGCCCGTGGCCGAAGAGAAGTTTGATTGGAGCTTTAATGATGCCGATCTTCCCGTCGACACATGGAAGATTATGATGTAAGACGTGTCTAGGCCGATGGCGTATTTCGCCTGGAATATAAACTGACTTGGGACGCAATGGCAGGTACTCGGAGATCCTAGACTACCACAACGTCGAGCCGGCGGCGCCGCCCATGGGAGAAACGTTAGTCTAGCAATGAGAGGAAACCGACCTTGCCCACAGCGCCATTCACCGCGGCCTTACTGAAGCCGCGGGCAATAAGGGCAGATTCTCCGATCTGTAGGCCTTTGCAGGACGAAATAAGACTTGATACCCTGGCTATAATACATTTTATGTCTATATCTTCCTTCTTTTTGCCTGATCAAGGCGTCTTCTTGCGCCCCGAATTCGATGGTTCTATGATATGCGACAACATCTCTGGGACTGGCAGCTATCTGTTATGGTTGCGCGTAACAGTGAGATCGCCAAGGGGGGTTGGGAGGAGCCTGGTGTACAGGCTTTCATATGAACGTGCCGTCGGAAAGCCGAGGTGTCTCCTTTCTTTTCTTTAACATCTCTTTTCGCGAGGGTAGGTTCGATCTGATGATACTGGAAGTAGAAAAATAGGCCGCTCGAAAGGCCATGGAAGGGAGCGAGGTTGGAGAGAAGTACAAGAGGACGGAGCCTGGGGTCTGGCCGCAGTCGTTTGATAGGACTCCTATTACTAGGTCGGTAAAGGGGAGTTTCCGGGACGTCTTCGCTTGATCTTTGTGTTTTCTTTTTTCCCTTTCTTCTAGTTTCTTTTCCTTTTCTTCTCTTTTTACACGTTTCCTCTCACATCCTCTCTCTCTCACTCTCTCACTTAAACGGCGTCATAGGAAAGATGAATGAAAGAGACAATCAATAGATACAAGCTATGATGAGCGACCTGGGCTATGGAAAGGGAAAGAAAATGAAGGCGGTGCTGCAAGGTCTTCTTTCCCGAGTTCTAATTACGTCATTTCCTATTTTGTATCATACGAAGCATGGGATATGTCGAGTGGGAGCAAGGTGTATTTCTACCGAGTAGATTATATTGACGATGAGAACTTGAGACTTGCTCGATATTTCTAATGAGCCGTGATTTTATGATTGGCACTGGTTCGTCTACTTCGTACAACTTGCAAATACTTTATTATTAAACTGGCGGGAAGAGCCGGGTTAGCGAGACACCCCAGTAGATAGTTATCAAGGATTGTATTTTACACGGCGCATACTTGTCGGTAGAACTGAAATAGATTGCAATCCGCCACATGCCGCATGCCACATGCTAGATGCAGATGCGAGGCCACGCTGGCAGGGTTGCCGCGTTTTTTTTTTTTTCTTGTGATGGGAGTGGGTGCGGGTGTGGGTGAGTGAATATTAACATGACGAAGATCGAATTGCAACTTGAGAAAAACATGGCGAGTGTGTAGAGCACGCATGGGGAAAGGAAAGTTCAGAGTTTGGGGGTGCGAATTGGCGGCACTGGTGCTTGCGGTCTTCCTATCCTATCGTCTTGCTGGAGGGAGTATATCTATTTTCATGTACGACATCTCAAGGGCTATCGTTGAGACATATCATATTGCAGTGTAGATTGCAGATTGAGCCGGGAGCTACCATTGACTTGGATTCTAGAATTCTCGGCGAGCGACGGAGCTGGAACGGGACTTGATAAGTGGTCGCTGGAGCTCATGCCCGTACTTTGTAGCTCGTACTGGCTAGATGAAGAGATGGCAGCGACCGGACACCTCACACCTCACCTCACAATTTGCAAAACAGCATGGTGTCGTCCGTTCCCTTCTATGCAGCCAGTTACACTCGTATGGGAATACTTCGTACATTACGTCTCTCCCATCTGTCTTGGCCGAGCAAGGCTACTTCTTGGGGTAATTGAGAATTGGCCTCGATTCTGATTACTACAAGTGAATGTCACGAAGTAATGGACAGAAATGTCGTTGACGTGGGATACAGATTTTCTTGACCGCCTCTCTGACCAGCGGCCAGCGTCAGCGTCGGCACTAGATCGCGGTGGACAGCTCAGCTTGGACAGAGGATTGTCTTTTCTACTGTACGAAGTAGTATGTCACTTATTTCGAGACCTTCCCCAATCGGTTTCACCTTGTTGACCACGTAGCGTAGCCCTCGATGTCGGCAGACGCAATGCTTTGGCTTGCGAACCAATATATAACTGGACGACGTAAGAAATCTAGAAGGCCGCCGATTGGCTTGGCAGTTGAAGCCTTGTCCATTGGCGGAGAGAGGATGATTTGGATCTGCGATTTAACGGTTAGCGCTTTGCGACTATTCCACGGCTTGGACAGGGCCTTGGACGCTTGATGTGCCAAGCCCGGCTGGTCCATTTTTGATACTAAATTGTAGCGTGGACTTCTAGACTTAACTTCCGACTTCCGGGAATAGGAGTTTTCGCTAGGCATCCCGGTGGCTTTTTCTTCTTCTTCAATTCCTCACACATAGATCAGACATTCTCCCATTCCTGCAGCGTTCAGTCGTACAAGTTCGAAAGTAAGTATTGATTGACCACTGTCTTGATTGACTTTGAGCCAGGCTCAATGTCAAATTACCCCGCAGCTCGACATGTTGGCGAACCCCACCAAGTACAATTGTACTTTCGTACTGCCTGTTGCTGGCTGCTGATATCAATTGATAATCCTCTCCAAGTGGAAAAGGGGAAGGGCAACAACGGGGGAGGAACTTCAAGGTTTGAAGCCATCGAGGAATTGAAGATCCAAGTCCCGATAAGCTCAGGGCAGCGTGCGTCTGAGGCTCGCAGCCTTGGTCCATTCGTTCTTGTCTGCTAACCGTTGCTTGTCTCGCCAGGCCGCAGCGTTCTCGTTCTGCAACACGTTCAGCGAACCCGCGTTCCTGATTTGAATATAATTTTTCGCCTGGGCTGGCCAACTGGCGGCACCGACACCAATATCGAGACCTCGACTCCAACTCGCTGATACCCCAACACCACCACCTTGAATTTCACGATTCTCGCCTTGCCTCGCCTCGCCTCGCCTCGCTTCAACCCCTCCAACCTGTCGGGCTTTTCTCGACGCCACATCCGCTGATCATTACCCCGGATCACATACTGTCACTATCACCTACCGTGTGGGATGCGCTGTGTGCCGTGTGCCACCTAATTCCTGTCGTGTATCCTGCCCGATTCTGCGATTCTGCCACGGCAGCTCTGCTGTATATTTTTCTTCCCTTCGTCTCCTCGACCCGCCTCGATTAGCCGTCGCATGTGCAGAGACCTGCCCTAAATCGATTATTTACCTACAAACCCCTTCTCGACCTGGGAATACGAGCGAACATCTTATTTCCCACTACCCCAATTCGCCCGCCCACTTCTTATTAAAGATAGGGCGAGGCGAGGTCTGCGAATTGAAACGCCATGGCTGAACCCAACCCCTGGGCCTCGCCCACAGAGCAGCAGTTTGACGATGAGCATACGTATACGGCGCCAGCTACTGAAGACCCCACCACCTCAGCCCAGCCTCAACCTCAGCCTCCGCCCATTGACACCTCAACGCTCTCTGTGCCTCCGACACCCTCCATTCCTGAACCCCTAACTCCCTCGAGGGTCGGCTTTATTCCGCTGGTTACCGTTGTCGATTTCCACCACGCCAGAGGCCCCGAGGTTGAAAGCTGGTTTGGAGCCCCTGAAGGTACGGACCCCGCCGTTGACTATGGCTGGTCCTTGTTGCCTTTCATGGCGTTGAGCGATGGTGCACATGCGTAAGTTTGCTTCCGCCCGGCCTTCTCTTATAGCTAGCGCACAAGTTGAAAACCGTGGCCCTGTTGCTACGAAGAGGCCTTGAACTGGACGCTAATATCATGGGTGTCCCCGCGTCATTGCACAGATCCGAAGAAGACTTCTCATACTTTACTCTCCTCCGACCCGAAACCGGAGCCGGTCCCGCCACCTCTTTGTTCGGCATATCATGCACTCGTCAGCTCGACTCGTCCCAGCTCATCAACCGCCCCGCCGAGGTGACACGATCCACCGTGCAAAAGGCCGTCGTCATCATCGCCGACAGCCCCCAGGCCTTTGGCATGCTGAGGGAGCGCCTGAGCATTGTGACTAAGGCTTGGTTTGCGCAGCGTGAGTTCACCGATGTCGAGATCCTCAAGGGCTTCCAGGAAAGTCTCGCCGACGAGAAGAGGCGGGGTCTCATGAAGCAGGAGGAAGAGAGCAATGACCATAACCTCGGGATGAGCTTGAGGGAGCTTGTGCATGAGTTTAAATGGCAATCATTGGTTCTGCTCAAGGCATGTCTGCTACAAAGAAAAGTACGGCCCCCCCCTGGTCCCATCCGGGGTCAACAGATCTCCCCCCCCAATTTTATAGCATGCCAGTCCAAATGCATGGCGAGACAGCAAAAATAACGGATAGCGCTAACGGATGTATAACAGATGCTCTTCTTTGGATCTCGTTGCGATCGGCTGTGCATGTTGCAATTTTCACTCATCTCGTTAATACCCAACCTTATTCGAAATCTCCAGGACTGCGCCGATCCGGATCTTAACGAGTACGAGAAGAATTTGACACAACCGACGAGCTTACGGACGAGCGATAGAACTTCCCTTCTTCAGTACATGGGTCTCCCACTTCAGATCTTTGGCAAGGTAGGCATTATTAGCTATGGACCCTCTGATAATCCCACTAACTCCGAGTTAGGGGAGCTTGTTTGGTCCATACACACCTCTACAGCAATTAGATATTCTCGCAGACTTTGAGACGAAGTCGTATATTGTTGGTAGTACCAACTCTCTTCTTCTTCAGCAGAAGGACCGATATAGCGATATCCTCATCAACCTCGACGAAAACACCATCAACATCACCTCCCCCTCCTTAAGGTCGGCTCTAGCGCTTACGGCATCGGACAGGCGGTGGATAGACTACCTCACTCAGGAGGTAAACGAGACCTGGGACGACGCGAACCCGAACCGACCGACGACTTTGAGATACGTTGGCAGCGAGGAATTCATCCGACTGCAGTTCGAAGAGTACATTCTCGCCCTCATTGCCTCGGTCAAGTACCACAACTATATCAAGAAGAACCCCGACGACGTCAGAGTGCTATTACCTCATATCGAAGGCGACCCGGCAGCCGATTTCGGACTCGAGTGGGTCGAGACGTGGACGAAGACGGAGAACTATCGTATATGGAACAAGAATACCGACTCTCATCTCTTCGACATTGTAGATCCCAAGCACCCTTGCGCCGGCGGCCTCACGATCGACGATGTCCAGCGGAGGATAGCCGAACAGGTCAAGGAGCTACACCTTGACGAGAGATTCGCCCAGGGCCGCGAGGCGCTCGAGCGGAACCTCGCCTTCGGTCGCGAAAAGGCCTCGACTATGTTCAACAAGATCTACGCCGACATGGAGGCCTTCCGCGAGGCGCAGCGCAAGAAGGCCGAGGAGGCCAAGGCGCAGCAGGGTAGTAGTGGTAGCAGCAACGGCGGCAGGGGAACCGGGGCGGGTGGTCAGCAGGCGGCCTTCACCGGCGTGGATCTCAGCAAGGCCTCGCAGACCATGCAGTCCGTCGGGTCCAAGGCGGGCGCGTACGTGAGTAGCTGGGCTGCGTGGGCCGGCGAGAAGCGCAAGGCCGCCGGGTGGGGAAAGATTTCGTCGCCCATCGGCACCGGCGGCTGGGGTCTCGGCGGCGGCGGCGGAAAGGCTAAGGCTTCCGGGGAGGATAATGGCCTTTTGGGCTCGCCTGTGGTTGAGGAAAAGGGCGGCTATCAGATGCTCGGCTCGCGGAATGGGGCGGGGTCGAGGCTGTCGGATAGCTCTACGGCTTCTACGGGAACCTACTACGCTGATAGGGATGACCCCCTAAGCGGTGGTGGCGAGGGTCGGAATGGGAGTAATGGGGCGGCGATGACGCAGGATGGCTTTGTGGCCGTTGAGAAGCCCGGATCTCCCGTGAAGCTGGGAACAGGTGAAGCAGATCAGAAGAAATAGGGCCACAAGCAGCAGCACCGATACCCTAAATTCTGGGGACGGTATTTGCAAAATAAGAAGAAGAAAAGGAATAAAAGAGCAAGATGATGGCGAGAGAAGACACATAACAGGACGGACTGGACAGATGACGTCCCCTATACACTGGAGAATCTCTGGATGTCGGACAGCATTTTGATCTTGGTACAAAAATGGTAGACGGCATTTATCGATGCCACTAATCATGAGAGGTTTACTAGTACAACACATAATAATGACGAGGAATTGGAGAGAGCCTTCAGCAGACTGTTTGGGAGAGGAGGGGAGGGCGTTGTTGAAACAGCGAGGAGCAAGAGATAGAGGCATGCGTCGGGTGGAAGCGATGATTTGATTTCTTCTTGGCTGGACCTCATGATCTTCTTCTCTTATTCTCCTATATTACAAGGGAACACAGAACGGGAACTTGGTAAATCACAGATACAATCCTAACATAGAGAGGCCAATGTCAATACTTGGTTGCTATTGTTTTTCCAACAAAGTCGAAGGAAGGAAGTCTCCCAGTTAGTAGGATCCTTGATAATTTTCCAATCAACCAACTAAAGGTATAAATCATAACTCTACCGGCCCACCGATGTCTTCCCTTCTTGAAAAAAAAAAAGATACATAAGAAATATGAGGAATAAGAATAAGAAACGAATTTTATTCATCTCGACGAGGGTTAAAGAAGAAAAAAAAAAAAAAAAAGGAAACAAGCCATCAAAAAACCATGGGCATTTACTACCCTTGCCCATAATGCCATTCATCCATTCCCAGCGCGCCAGCTCCCGCTATTCCTTGGGCGGTAAACCATCTCCTATCATCATCGATGCGCACGAAGATATCCGCTTTTTTCTTTTGCCCGGTTCGGTCTTCTCTTCACTATGTTCAGTTTGATATCTGCTCGTTCATTTTCTGTTTCTATCTCACGTTTGTTTGCTCTCTCTTTTTCCGCTTGTCCCCCCAGACGCCTGGTAAAGGGAGGACGTTAAAGCAGTGGTGGGATATACGGGAGTGGGTGCTTGCTTTAACAAGTAATGAAGAAGAAAGGAAAACTACGCTAGGTATCCCAACTCCTCGTCGTCAAGACGTTCCAGATATTCCTTGTCCAGGAGAATTTCTATGCACTTCTTAATGTCTGGGATCTTGGGATTGAACCTGGACTTGATCTGTGTGATAGTCTCCGAGACAAGCTGGGCGTGCTTCATCCTCTTCCTTGCCTTCATGATACGGACCATGGCGGACTGTGCAGAAAAATATTAGTAGAGAAACGGGAGAAGAGAGGAAATCAAGGAGGGCGGGAACAGGTAAACCTACCTGAATAAGAATCTTTCGGTCCTCCTCGATGGTCTTATTCGTCTCGGCCTCCTCTTGCTTCGTCTCCTTCACACCTCCTTGGTCAAGCTTTATTCTTATCTTCTTGCTCCTGAAGTCCGTGTTGAGCTTAAACGTGGCGCCCGACTTCACCTTGCTTCCTTCGGGGGATATTAGTAGCACCTTGGCCTTGAGAATCGTCGCCATAGCCTGCTCTAGCACATCTGGGTTGAGCTGAGTCGTCGCCGCAATGTCGTCGTAGCTATATGTGTCCCGCTCGTTGAACAGGAGGAGAATGGCCATCTGGTACAGCGATACTTGGAAAGCGTACGGTGTCTTGGTCCCCTTGCAATAGTGCGCCCTCACCTCTCCCTTGCACAGGTTCCAGAGCCATGTCAGCTTTCGGCCCTCATGGTTCTCCTTGTAGAACTTGTAGAACCGGTCGAAATCGGCGGCAATCTCGGCAGGAGGGTTGAACTTGGTGGTCGGGGGCTGCAGGGGCCAGAATCCGGTACCGAGGATAGAATATTGAGAATCCAACGTGGATCCACCTCCCTTTTCTGCCTCTTGGTTGCGGAAGTTGGTGTTGAGATCTTTAGAGATCTGCATATCCTGGAACATCCTCTGGAGCTTGTTAGTGTATTCGAAGCCGCAAGCCTCCTTCAGTTTGCTGATCATGCTAGTCTCAGCGTCATCCGATGACGAGTTGCCATGGACAAGTCGGCGGGCAAGCATGCGTGAATAGAATTTCTGGAATACGTCCTTGTCTTCAATATATTTGAAGACGGTCATGATTTGCGTAAGAGTGGCTTCGAGCTCAGACTCCTCAACACTATTACCACCCTTGCGTAGCAGCACATCAGTGTACTTGGCAACCAGCTCGGGAGACTTGTTGGACCCGGACTTGCACACTTCGTTCCTATTGACGAATTCCCTGCAGGCATTATCCAGCGCCCGAGTGAATTCGGGCTCGTCGCAGAATGCCTTCTTCACGAGAGCCTGGTACTTAGTGTGCGTCTCGAGGAGAGCGTCCACATAAACCTTTGGTTCGAGCTTCTCAGCCTCCGAGGCCACCTTCTGCACAGCAGACAGACCCGCCTTTCGAACATGGCTTTCAAACTTTTGTCGCAACGGATCCAGTCCCTCAGGGATCCGTGAAAGAAGTTTGTACATCCGAGCCATGTCCTCCTCGCGGTCGTTATCCAGTAGGACCTGGAACTCGTCTCTCAAGAGCGCAGAGTGCTCGGCGATAAGAGCCTGATGGCAGGTGTTCTTGAGAGGTACAGCAATATCCTGGTGGAGATAGGTGCGAACTCGCTCATCTTCTTCGTCGAGCCGCGTCTCAGCCTTCTTCATGTACTCGACGATACTATTTTCGTTGACAAATTGCTTCGACTCGGCTTGGTAGAATTCGGCTGTGGCCTTGAGGAAAGGCTTCTCGAAGTGGAATCGATAAACATCCAACGTCGACTTAGACGGATCGGTTTCATCAAGACCCAAGGAGACAAAGGAGTCGACAACCGCTTTGATCTGGCTGTGCTCAATGGTCTCGCCGTTTCGTTGCTTCTCAACGAGCTTCAAAACAGCGTCCATAACTTTAGTATGAACTTGTTCGAAGAGAACCTGGCGCCACTTCACCAAATGCAGGGTATACACGTCATAAATCCCCTTCTTTCCCTCATCCATCTCGCGCTTGACCCAATGTCTGTTGAGGTACCGGAAGAGATGATGAATATACTTGGCGGCAACGGTGTAGCGATCCCATTCTTTGATATAGAACGAAAGAAGAGCTTCATCCGTATGGCCCTTGGATTGTTGTACGAGTTCCTCAAGATGACCCTTGAGATACTCGATGAGCTTGTTGTAGAGGTCTTCCCCAAGAAGATGCGCTGCATCCACAAATCAGTAAACGAACGTCGTAAAAAGGTTACGCCTTGGTGTATTGGTGTTTCACGAACCTCCCTTGTGCGCAGCATTCGCGTGTCCAACACCTGTCGACGTGCTCATAACCTTCTGTGAGGTACAGAAGTTGTGTACGGCGCTGGAGAACGAAGGTTAGCTCGGTCAAAGGAGACGAAACATTCCGTATGTATTAGGCGGGGGCGCAAGACGTACGTATAAATACCAACATACTACAGGTTTCACAAAGCCGAGTTAGCAAAGGAACTTGCATCGATTATAGCAGGAAGCGCGCGACCAAGACAGCGGGAAGGACTCACAATCTGCATGTCAATGTCTTGGGCGTGCATTACTCGAGAGATGCCCGCTTGCAGATAATTCCACCTTCCACAGAGTTGTTAGTCCAAATGCTCGTTCAGTTTGGGCGACCCATTCGTTCCTGATCTTGGGAGCGAAAACGGGCGAACCCGAAAAGGACGAGCGCTTACGTAGCCGCAAGGTCCTCCTTGTTGGGCTGTGGAGGCATCTGAATTGTGGGTGGCATCTTGTCGATTATCGAAGGAGATGCTTGAGGGGAAATGGGTCGGCGAATCGGGGGCGGGCGTTCTCGCCGACTTGAGACTGGAGGTGAGAATCGCGCAAGTTCTAGGAGCATGAGAAGGATTAGGCTTCGCTGTTTGATTCGAACGGGAGTGGCATCCCAGATATAAAATGCCCGGTACCAACAAAGGACTAACCTCAGGCCGTGATTAGTCGCAGGGCCCTTGCCTAGACGCTGGTCTCTGGGAGGATGCAACGCGAGGGAACCGCCCGTGGCGTACCAGGGGAGGGAGGGGGAAGAGAAGAGTATTTAGATTCCAGCTGAGACCGCTGCAGAAAATATCGGCTAGCCTGCTGCTAGGGGACTCAAGAAAGACGACTAATGGCGTCAAGGGGATCGGGGGTCGCTGGGTCGGAAACAAAATGGGCAACGATCGTAAGGCGACGTGACCCGCTATCTCCCAAAAGAAGGGCCGATGGGGGGAAGAGGCAGGCCGGCGAGGGACCTCAAATGGTCGAGAGACGATGGAAAAGATCCAGAATAGGAAAAAAAATATAAGGCCGCTAAATTTGGTCGAGGGTAGAATGGTTGATGGTCGTCGGATTCGAGGAGGTTGCAGAGGCGGGAGGTGGTAAAAGGCATGAAGTAGCAATGAGTTTATAGTTGGACGTTAATAATAGAGTGTCTGGCGTTCTGGATTCTTGAGGAAGGTGAGCCACTCGAGGCAGCCACCATCAGAGTGGATCTTTGATTCTGCCGCATCCCACCGCCCACTTCATCATTCTTTCCCCGCCAACGACAAGACTTCTACAATTGTAGCCTTGCCGGTTCCAGGGAGCAGCGCTTCTGCGGTTCTATTCTAGCATCTCCCAGCTATACCCCATTCGTTGATCAGGCGCTTTTCAGAACACTTCTCGGGGGCCTAGGACTTTCTACCTACAAGGGCGGAGTAGCCATCGTCGCGACTCGAAGATGTCTCTAAGATCACTCCAATGCGGCAGAGACAAACAACCTCAAGGCTTCCACCATTTTACCGCAGTACATGTGGACTCTGGATCTTTTTTCCCCTTCGTCTTCGCTAGCAGCAAGAAGAAATCAGCTGCTGCCTTGTCTTACTCGTCGACATTCCTCGCTCGGACCCCCGGGTGAAACAAGCAGTTTACAAGAGCATACGAATCAGTATTCAGGATCCTAGAGGGCAAGTAGAGACGCTAGTCACAAGGCCTAAGCCCGGCTTGATTCTGGTAGAAAGAATAGAAAAGAAGCTATCTGCGTGTGTAGTGTACAAAATAAAAGGGTGAAGTAAGAGACTCTACGTCTGCTTAAATGACTGTGTGTTCCGATTCCCATATCGATCCGACCCTAGCCTGTTTGCGCCCGCTGATGCAATCAAGTTACTATGCCGACAAGAATGAGCAAGACAAGAAAAAAGAAAAAAGAAAAACCCAAAAAAGGAATGAAGACGAGTATAGAAAAAGAGCCGGTCAGGTACTGTTACACACGACTGGTTTCGTTTTCACCTCCGCCCAAGCGCTCGACCGCGCGGAATATGTTGATAATAAATGTGCTTATCCATGCCACGAGACCTAAAACCATAAAAGCTGCTAGAGCCTTTGAGAGTTGTCTCATGGTTACGTCGGCATCCCTAATGTTATGATGAATTAAAACCTCGAACGCTAAGGCCGTACTCGCAGACTTGAACACGATGAAAAAGAGGTCGAGGAGGATAAGCCCAATTTTAGCGGAGGCTGGCCGTAATCCGAGAGGTTTCCCAGTGTATTCATCCTTGATCATGAACGCAATATAGGGAATAGCGACGGAGTCCACCGCCGCAGCGGCAATGGCCTGGCCACTTTCGGTACTCTTGTCGGGATCATTGCGCAACAGTCGAAGCATATTTCCGGCAATGGCCAGCGCAATAATCGAGGTAAGCATCACGGCAAGGCGGGATGCAAGGGGAACTAATGAGTGTCGAATAATCATCTTCCACAGACGTCGGTATAGGGTCATCGCCCGCTCCCTTCGCGAGCGCGCCTGTCTGTCGTGGGTGTGTGACGGAACATCGATTCTCTCGTTAAAGTTTGGCTGTAGTTTGTTGAGTGTCTCGATATCGACAACCGTTGATACTTCGTTCGGCGAGGGAGGTCGACAGGAAGAGCGAAAGAAGTCGGACCATTCAGTCCGCTGCTGGGTTCTCGGCACGTATCGCGAGACGATCACGGGCTCGGCTGTTCGTAGGTGATCCCATTTGCGTCCTTCGGCGCGTCCATGCTTAAAGAGGGTCGGCACCTTGGTCTTCCGATGGGGCGCACTCTCCAGTCTCGGGTCGGCCCAGCTAACGAAACCATCTCTGGATATCCGCCTCTCGACGTCGCTAGGGTTCGAATTGTGGTGGGATGTTCGGAGTTGGGGAGGTGGGTTTAGGAGGCGGCGTTCATCTTCGTCCTCTTCGTCGGCTTCGTAGGAAACAATCCATGCTTCACACAAGGTCTGAAGTCAGTAAACGCAGACTTGATCAATGGCCAGCAAACCCTAGCCGCCCTTTCAGAAGGGCGTGTTGTATGAACCGCAAGTGCCAAATACACTCACCTGGCAAAGTCCTCGGCACCCTTTGTCGAGGAAAATGGTTAGCGGTAGCAGTACTTCCACTCCTTTGAGAACATCGCATTTCGGACTGTCCCGAGCTACCCGGGGGTTGGCCTACGGAAGCCATGGTTTGCGAATTGTTAACGGCGACGGGACCACGTCGGTGGCGGTCGTCGGGTTGTCGAGGGTTGTCGTAACCCCTCTCGGCCTCGCCGGCGGACGGGTCAACCGGAGGGTTAAAATCTCGCGGTGGGATTCAGCAGTATTGAGAAGAAATAATCCTCTACGCGATACATGGGGGATAGTTCGTCTCGATATAGCCAACAAATACTCATACAGCTTCGAACAAGGGCGAGAAAGTGGATACTCGAAGGCGAATTGTCGAAAAATAGGACGAGGGTCGTAGATGTTGGGGGCTGAGCGGTTGAGGGTTTTACGGCTGAAGGGAAGGAATCACGGTTCAGGCTCGACAAGGGAATATTAGTTGGAGAAGAGCATGCTAGACGAGAGACTTGGCCGAGGACGAGGCGCAGTTCTCGAGCCCGCACCAGTCCATACACTCAAGAGGGCGTTCGTGATCAACGTTCGTCTGGAGTCGTGTGGTCGAATCGTGTCGAGGTGGGTACACAAAGGGGAACTGTAAATAACGGAGCGCTAGGGTCTGATACTCGGCACCGATGGGGGGGAAAAAGCGAAGAAAGGAGCGGGAAGAATTGAAGGGTAAAATGGTTGCAATCGAAGTGAGGCCCCCTTGCCCGATGATAAAGTAGGCAGCCGACAAGTCAATGTGGCTACGGTTTAGGAGGTGAGAAAAAGAGAAGAAAGAGTATCGACAACAACTGACCCTGATTCAGATTGACTTCGACAGAACAGTCCTGTTCATTGTACGAAGTGTGTTTAGTATAATGCACTGAGGTCATTTCATATTGATGCTGCTCAAATTGCGCTTTGGCGCTGAGGCAGATTACCACGGGTACATCAGGACAACGGCTCAAGGCAATTGGATGATGAGCCTCACAGCGTAGCATCTACCTCTCTGGATCACGCTAGTCGGCAGCGCCCCAGTCACTTCGTGCATGTAATTGATACATTGGATACATTGATGCATTGATCAGGTCAATTGATTGATGTCTTAGTCTTCCAACAATGGGCAAAACTAGGCGGGGTTTTCCAACCAGGCCGCCACGGGGCATTGTCATTGACTGACGTTGGCGGAATCGCCTCAAGCTCAAAGACCTTAGGTCAATCTTTAGCTGCATCTGACTTGGAGTCCCCGGGCTCGCTCTGTCCCCACGAGGGCCGAAATGGAACTCGACAATCGATGGAGGGGCTCAACAATTGATCGCTCAAATGCAAGTAATGTACTTCGTACTCAGCTTCGCAGTGTTTCGTACTCCATGGGCATCAGGCAACGGCAGAATTAAAGATTATTAGTTGATGTGGGGACATAAGCTCAAATGGGGCATAGGATTGATGGGTTCCCTCTCTCATATTTAAGCTACCAGCTGGACTGGGTTATTAAACAAATCGTGTACATTTTCCACCACCATCATAGTTGGGTATTGAAAGTACTCGAGCTCTCCCAAGTACCACCGAATCCCTGTGCAAGACATCACTTATCAGCGACAAAGTCCGAAGTACTCGAATCAATCCCTCAACTCCCCGTAACACGGTAACGAGGGTACGAAGTACTTCGTAATAGTGTCCGAAGTACGAAGTAGAATTTCACACAGTACTTCGTACACGGTAGACCTTTGTACCTCAGACCCAATCCCACTGCGCAGCTGCTTGATTTGGCGCCATCCTGGCTTCTCATAGGCTGGCCCAGAGGATAAAGACAGTATCATTCGTACAGTCTGTTCATGACCCTTGCCGGGATTTTCGTCCGTGATTTGCGACGCGGCTCCCGTCGCTTGTTTCGTGCCTGCCGTCATTGGAAAAAACCGAAGAATCATAAGAATGACCCGGATCTCACCCACCTTCACCACCACGGACGAGTAAGCTCAGTGAAACATTGATTATTCAATTTTTCTCCCCTCATCTGACCTCCTGAGCTACGAGGTTCCTCCGCCGCCTTCACCACCTCGACTCAATTCCACCCAATACCTGTTGCCTAAGATGCGATAAACCACCTCCCTGCACCTGCGCAATCGTCATCGATACGCCATTCGCAAGAAAAACTTCACATCCAGCGCCGCAACCACCTCCACGAGACAAACGGGAGGAAAAATAAAACTCCCGCGCCGCGATGCGCTTCGTCCTTCTCCCAATCTCTACGAAACGAACGCTTCTCTACTGCATACGCAACAGCGAGGCGACGAAGCCGCGGAACAGTCTCGTCGACAAGGTTACTGCAAAGGCTGCCAACGTCTGGGCCGGTTGGGAGCGAAAGGAGAGTGGGTGGCAGCGCAAGGTCGTCGACTACGGAAACCATGCTCTAAGGCGGATACCTTTCCAGGAATGGGGGCTCAAATCCGTCCCGCCGCTGTCTTCGCGGCGCCAGAAGGAGCTGCTGAGTAGTGGTGAAAAAGTTGAGCTTAACTTCCCCCCTTCCGTCATACCTCCGGATAAAGCGGAAAAGGTTCTACACACATTGGGTACGGAGAGGGAGGCGCTGCACCGCACGAGACTCATGTGGTGCTTTATCGGGATGCCCATAACTGCCCCCATTGCCGTAATCCCTGTGTAAGTCTCGTCGCTTTCTCAATCCGGCCTCTGTGCAAGGGGGGAAAAGGAAATCCGCTACTAACGCCTTTCAGTGTGCCCAATATTCCATTCTTCTACCTAGTATACCGCGCCTGGTCCCACTGGAGAGCTATCAAAGGCGGGCAGCATGTTCAGTTCCTGCTAAAGAACAAGCTACTATCCGTCGCTCCTTCACCCATATTAGACGAAGTATACACAGCGCCTAGGCTCCCTCAGCCTTCCTCAAAAAAGGCCCAGCAGTCCAAGCCGGAGGCGACTGAGAAGGATACGGAAACTGAATCAGACGAGCCGGCTGGTAAGGTGTTGCTATGCCGAGATACCGCGACCAAATTAAGCAAGGCCTTGGAACACCCTGAACTTGAGGCCGAACTCGAGCGGGCAATATGGCAAGTGGAGCAGAGCAACAAATCTGACAAGCCCTCGAGCACCGACTCCAACAAAGGGTCTAAGGAGTCCTGATGCTCAGCCCTCCCATATCACAGCACGTGTATTCAGGTTTGGTCCGCCGCCTTTAGAATCAAGATCCCCTTCCCCCCCTCTTCCCTCTTCCCTCTTCTCTCTTCCCTCTGTATGATAATCATGGCGGTTGTTCTGGTGCTTTGACGTTTGAATTCGGGAGCCAGTTGAAGCACAGCATGTATGAATGATAGACGATCCACGCACGACTCAAGTCTCCAATGTTGGTGGAAGGATATAGGAAAATAGACGAGGAGGGAAAAAGCACGAATCTAATCTCGCAACTCTTCAAAAATGAAGTTCAAAACTAGGTGCATCTCTCTCTGGCTATTGTGCTAAATTGTTGCTGCGGTTTGAAACTTGGAGGTAATTTGTCCTTCCTCTCAAGCAACGTCAACCATCCACCAAGTCACCATCTCTGAACAGACGAGGTACAAGACGAAAAACATCATGAGCACCTGGACGGCTTGCAAATCATGGCCTCGATCATCGTTCGGCACCAGGATGGGCACCTCCTCGTGTGCGCCTACCAACTGCCTAGCACCGCCCTCAGAGAAGGTCTGCGAACGAAATTCTCCGCCAACATTGATGTGGCAATCCTTAGCAAAGACTCTGGAGTTGGCTCGCTTGACAGATGGGATCTCAAACTCGGGGAAGTTAGAATCCACCCTTCGATTCTTCGCTGTCGGTCTCTCGGGAGTTGATATACCTCGGGTAATCGTGATCGCACTCTCTCCATTTTCGTCGCCAGTTTCGTCCGCTTTGTCCACTTGCAGGGCCTCTCCTTCGATGTAGATTTGCTCTTCGGCCGGCCTGATACCCTCGGCCATTTTCCGTTCAACCTCCTCCCCAAGGGTCAGGTTTGCAATGTCAAGCTCTTCCATCCCCAGAAGATCAGCCGCGTTTGCAGGATCGTTGACGTCAACCTCGAACTCCGGGTTTTGTATATATTCGGTCCCCGTCACCCGATCAGCTCCAGCTGCGTTGTGGCTAGCAGCCTCTCTGCCGGGAGGCCCTTGGTACCGTAGCCAGGGTGTATTCGACGATTCCCCAAGCTCTGCTATTTTGTCCTCATATTCCACCCTAGCCTTGGCACGAAGAAATCCCTCGACCTCATTCACAGCCCTCCTCCTTCGACGCTTGAGAGGCATGTGTTGTAGCCCCGAGTTTTGGGTGGTTGGGTTGAGAGGGGACGAGACATGAGGGGTGTAGGGAGACATATATTGCTGGGAAGATGACATCTTCAGGGTAGGCAATCTAGTATCAAGCCTGATTCATCACATAGGGTTTAGGTGCAGGTTCGTACAATAGCCGATAGTGTTGATGGTATTGTTATGCTTCTGATGGAAGCCTATGTTAGTGGTTGGCATTCGTGGCCTCTTCCTCTGATGTGCAGAGCAGAGATCCCATTCAGTGAACAAAACCAGGTTTAACAGGGCCTGGTATGAAGGGAGGGAGCTTCTTACCTTCTAGATCTTGCTAAGACTCCGGTATTATAGTGACATAGTAAGATATTTAGGAGAGAGTTAATGTGAGGTAGGAACCGATGGTCTCTCATCTGAGCAGGATTGAGTTTGAGAGAAGGAACTACTTGGAAGATGAAGAAGAAAGTAGAGGATCCCACGAGCTGGTGCCTTTGCAAAAAGAGTGGATCACAGCTTCCCATTGCTCCTGTTTCTAGGACCAGCGTGATGCTTCCATCTAGGCTCTCCTCTAGTCAAAGCAGGAAGGCACTACTGGTCAGGCTACTGCTTATATTTAACAACAACAATAGATATCAATTGATCAATATTTTACTCATCCTGGGGTTTCTTCTAGCTCATGTAGCAAGACAGTCTAACTGGATATATCAATGAAAGACAGGATGTCTTGGTTTATGTGCTAGCCGCTTGTGCCCATCAAACAAAGTTCCAGAAACACGGTTTCCGGGAAGACAGGAAGGGGCCGAGTGGACATCTCTGCAAGCAAGCGAACGACAACAAGCAAGAGATATAGCCCTCGCATATAGCTTAATTGCGTGCAAAACCCCTTAGCCTTGGAGCTACAGCCCCTTGACGGAAATCGGGCAAACTCGATTGCTGTGGAGAACCCGGCATGTATCATTCACATCGCGCAAATAGATGGCGTTTGCCCAACAAGACGAAGAAAAAAAGGACTAAACTTTTGACCGGCCGCCTCCCACTATATATATAGAACACTCGCTTCAGCATAGCTCTCAAGTACGCCGCCAACTCCTGGTGTCCTGGGATCTAGCCATAATTCCCCGTATATCATCATAGTAGTGCTAGTGAGCAGGAAGAGTTTGCTGACCAGCGCTTACCCTCGTTTTTTTCCAGTTCAACCAACTCCGACCAATTCCTCCCTGATTAAAAGATTCCGATAATGGGTTTGGGTATTCCCTAATGTGCGCAGCAACCCGAAACATAAACGATAAGAAACAAGAACTCAAAACCCGAAACAGGTAGTGACTATCAAATAAGGGATCTAGGTCTTCCAGAGCAACGAAGAAAGCGCGGAGGGCGTTGTGTTGTCCACACAAGAAAACATCTTCGCAGTCATGAAACCAGATTTTGTGCTATAAAACTGGAAAGGGCATTGTAATCGGGACGTAAAAGCGTTCGTGCAGGGTAGTAGTACAGATTGAGTCATGCCGAGAGGGAATGGTTTGCCCAGTGATCTCTCCTGACTATGGACGTCGCGGCAAGAGGACTAAAAGTCAGGGTTGAGGCTGGCGCACCAGTTTCCCTTCATGCTCAAGACTCAGGCTCCTCGGCGGATTCATCCGAGAGTTTTGCCTTCTTCGCTGGAGGGCTGTCCCTCACCTCAGGCTCCGGCGCGAGCTCAGGCTGTGGTTCGAGCTCGGGCTCGGGAGATTTGGGTGGAGTACCATCGGTTACAATTGCAGTCGCAGCTGCTGCCGTAGCGGCAACAGAGGCCGCAGCAATAGCCGCTGTTTTAGCCTCAAGCTCCACCTCCAACTCGTCCAAGCGGCGCTTCAGACTGTTTTCCCGCCTATGACTGTCATCCAGCTGCTCTCGGAGTTGGGCTTCTGCCTTCGTAATAGCCTCTAAATCGGCGCGAAGCTGGGCGACCTCGTGCCTAGACAGCTCTTGTTCGTGCTTTGCATTGGCATCGGAAAGCTCCAGCTGTTGTACCCGGTCGCTGTATAGCTTGTTGATAAGTTCCAGTTCCCCAACGCGCGTATGAAGGCTCGAGTTCGTCGCCAAGAGCTGCTCTGTCGTAGGTGGGGTGGAGTCGCGACGGTCTCCATTCAGGGGCGATGGCGCTCGACCAGTAGATCCATACGCCGCAAGTGATGTTGCTAGCGACGGATCTTGTATCGATGGGAATCCCGGTATCCCTGTCGGCGTGTACAAGGATGGCGTGCCGGTGCGCGAAGTGGGGGATCCGGAACCATTTGCGGATTTTCTTCGCGCAGCTTGAGCCGTAGCTGCCGCAGCAGTACTCTGAACATCGAGTCCATTCGGATCCGCTGAATTGGGAAAAGGCTGAGGCTGGACCTGTTGTTGCTGATAACAAATATCTGGTCAGCATTATCTCTGAGCCAAAGGATATCGCAACGGGCCACCGAGGGTGCGCAACCCTACCTTCTTCTTGGCTAAGTCTGGCCGCATGCCCGCATTCTTGACTCGGTTCCGGCTTTTGATTACGTCCGTTTTTAGAGATATCGGCCGCGGGCGGTTATGCAACTTCAAAAACAAGCCGCAGGCATTACACAAAACGGCGCCGAACTCATCTCGACGCCAGAGGGGGGTTGTCGAGGTGCTGCAGTTATGGCATGTCGGCTGGGAGGTTTCGCGATTATGGTTAGCTGGAGTCGCCATTGTGTTTGTGCTCGACCATACGGGACAAATGAAAGGGGTAACGGAATCGGAGAGAGCTTTGTGTTGTGGGAGGAAATGTGGTGTCGTTGTTGACTATGTGGAGGGGGGAATTGCCCAGTTGATAAGATTTCGGCTAGAGTGCGACAAGAATTTCATGCCAGCCCACCCATTCGATTAGATCTTATCAAAAGATTCATCCAGATTGGAAAGATAAGGTGAATCACGTGACCACGTGCAGATTGCATCTGGTCTGGGCGTGGTGGGGGTTTTCTTCAGGATGAGAACGCTGATTTCAACCATCCGGCAGTAAGGGGGTTGGATGAAGGAAATTTTACAGATGGAAATGGAAGAGCTATGTGCGCTTGCTGATACTCTGAATAGACAACATCGGGGTTGATGTCTGATAGTGTGGGGGGCGGGAATTGATGGTTATCGCATTCAAGGAAGAAAAAAAAAAAAAAAAAAAAAAAAGAAAAGAAAAGAAAAAAAGAATGACGTGGGTTGGGGACTAAAAAAAAAATTGGGTCCACTGTGTATTCTTCTCCAAGTTGTCGTCATAGCGCAACTTCCGCTACGAACGAGAGGCTAGCGATTTCTCTCAAAACGAAAAGAATTATTATGAGAGAAGATAAAGTTATACTTACAAGAGTGTTTCCACCTCCGCCAGCGGTAGCTGCAGGAGACGAAGCTACATAAGGGGGCGGAAGATTTGCAGACCTAAGAACGATGGAACAAAAGACGGAGGGATATGTTAGCCATCCGATCTAACTCGACGACAACTCGGACATGATTGCGATTCCACACGTCTGAAAAAAGGTAGATATCCAAGGGGGGTACGTAGCAGAAACCAAGCGGCGGAGTGAAGACACGACTTGGTTCCTGGCGCTAGAGGGCATTGTCGATGGATTGAACCCGCCGGCTCGCGGGCGACGGCCATTAGGTTTGATATGTGAAAGGCGAATCGGGACCATGCAGTCGCATCAGGCTTGAAAGCGCGCCAAACATACCTTATCTGGGGGGAATTCACTGTCGAAGTCCCGGAAGCAAGTGACGAGATGCTAGGCAATTGCGGCAGCGAGGAAGACGTCGAAGCGGAGCTTGGTCGGGATATTGGCTCGAGGGTAGCCGGGGGAAGAGGGAGAAGTTGCGGTCCATCCTCCATCACAAGTTGAAACGGAGGCAGCTCTCGTTCGAGTATCCGGTCCGAAGCCGGAAAAGGGAAGACGGAGACGGGGGGAGCGGCCAGCGTGATGGATAGAGACAGCGGCGATCGAAAATGATGGCCGCAAGATGGGAATGAATGGGGCCGAACGATGTGATCACGCGACGGTTAACACAGAAGGACACTCGCAGCAGACAGTCGCTAGGCCAAGAATCGATAAAGTCGTCGGGACGCGATCGAATCGATAAAGAAAGCGCGGGAAATTTTATCAAGGAGGATGTAGCTATCTCCAAAATATGCGGAACAAACCCAAGGAAATTAAACAACAAATTCGGGTCCAAGTAAACTAGGTTTGACTTATCAGAGCTAATAAGGAAGAAGGAGTAAAGCAGAATAATCAATAGTCAGGGTATAACATTAAGGTGTAAATGGAAGCGTCGCGGTTGAGGATATCATGGGTCTCTTGCTCGGGAAGTTTTCAAGATGCAGATTTTTGATGGCTGCACGTAATCATTGCCTACTTCGTACTTGTACACTTGTACCTCTTTTTTTCTCCTTGACTGGTTTTTCTTCGGAGTTTCTCATGGTTCTCGAGAAGTTGATGGCTAAATTTCTCTCTTGGGCCAAAAATAAGATTGCGCTAATCATATCACCACCCGAGGAGAAATTGGCTTATGATTGGCCCAGGGCCTGAGCGTGGGGCTTTCAAGGACACTAGGACGGAACATTCTCTTCAGAGCCTTGTCGGGGTTTTCACGGGAAAATGGGTCCGGTTGCCTGCCTCTTCTTTGCTGAGAACGCAGAAAATCAAAAACGGATTCAAGGTCGAATCCATAAAAATCCTCTTCGGTTTTGTGACGGTGAATAGAGGTGGCAGAAGGTGTCATTTATCTTGTTTCCACTTCTAAGTCAAGGCGGAAGAGTTCGGGTTTTCAAGCCCAAAGTCACCAAAGATCTGAGAAACTGCAGGTAAGAAGCTAAAAAGCGTTGACAACTGGCCAAGTCTCGACAAGAAGCTTTCGGAGTTAACGGGCACCAAGCACAAAGGTGGACCTCTTCCTCAGACATGGGGAAGGAGGCAACCAAGTGAGACATGTCACCAAGA
The DNA here is from genome assembly GCA_034774675.1 of Scedosporium minutisporum. Taxonomy (NCBI): domain Eukaryota; kingdom Fungi; phylum Ascomycota; class Sordariomycetes; order Microascales; family Microascaceae; genus Scedosporium; species Scedosporium minutisporum. The sequence goes on from SJVG01000224.1 coordinate 31,107, forward strand.
AACAGTTATCCGAAGTACGAAGTAAGATAACGTCCGCGCGTCCCGAATATTCTTCAACATATCCAGTATATGCGATGTAGCATGCAATGCTCAGTAGTTATTTGGCCTTTTTGAAATGATGGCGATTTGATCATGGCTGGGCCGTAACTGGATGTACTTCGTAGGGTAGAAACACAGAACGACGGTTTGTGACTAATCCTTCACAGCGAGTGGATCAGTTGTAGCCGCTGGACTGGTATTAACGACAAGTCTTCGCGAAGAAGCTGGAGCTGCGCGTCCTTGAGATAGACCCGTGGATGAAAGACGGCCTGGTGCTAGACCCCGAGCTTGTACTTATAGTAGAATCAAATCTCCCACCAGGCACACTTTAGAGCAATAACATCAGATTGACTTGATCGAACGCTCAAGTTCAAAATTGATTGATCTCGTGCACGGTCAGGGCCCCACAGAGCGTCCAGGGTCCAATCGCCCCTTTCGTGAGTGGCGGTAACCCCGCCAATCCTGATTTGTAGAGACTGACCATCCTGCCCAACTATGACCTCAATGGCATTGATCAGAGGGGCGGCCTAATAGAATTTCACCACATCAATCGTGCCTTCCTTCCTGCCTAGCACCTAGCACACGCCCAGTTCCTGGAGAAGGCGGTGAATCAGGAGTTGAAAATTTGGTTCCTTCTTTTCCATCACCACAAGGCTCGGACGACTCTTTCTTTTCACTACATCATTTCTTTACACTCCTGGGGACCCCGCTTATTTCTACCAAGTACAAACAATAACCCTCGTCGTACCCACCACGCCTTGGGCGCTTCCTCTTTAACTTTGAGATCTTGACTCACGCTTTCCTTGTCTTCTCCCCTCGTCGACCCCTTCCCTTGAACGAAACCCAAACTTCGGAAAGGCTACCCTTGGTAGAAAGAACGCCGCGATCATGTTCAACTGGGCGAAGCAGCAGTAGGCGTCTTTCCCGTCTAGCCTTTCCCACCCTGGCCGCCTTTCTTTGGCATGCGAGAAATAATCTAAACTAACCTTGTCCTGAATTCTTCGGAAAGGCTGGCAAATGTCGCCGGCATTCAGGAACCCATCTACGGCCCTACCGCCATCAAGTCGGTTGCGGAAGAAGCGGAAACGGTTCCGTATACCGAGCTCAAGCGCGACGATTTAAAATGGAGGGCCATGGACTCGACCTCGGTGGAAACGCAGACCTTCTACTTCATGTCTTCTAGCGGACAACTCGGTTGTGCCCAGGTCATCTATAGTAACGTGGTGTATGGAACGCGCCTCAACGCCAAGCTCGAACTTTTCTGCTTGCCATGCTAACCTAGTCTCAGTGGCCTTCACGTCACCTGCCAGTTTACGGCAAAGGTCTTCTCTCGCGACGCCTCTATACCCCACATCTGGTCTTCCACGCAGCTCACCAACGTTGATTTCAGCGAGGATAAGACTTGCTTTTATGCCGACAACTGCGCCGTCGAGCTGTCCGAAGATGGTACTACGTACACAATCAAGAGCCTGGCTGATGAGGGTTGCATCGTGAATCTGACGGTTACCCGGTCCACCCCCGCCATCCACGCCGGAACGACAGGTACCACTCTTTTCGGTACCGACTTCACGAATCCCTGGGGCTTGATGAGACATGCCTTCTGGCCTCGGTGCACTAGCGAGGGCACCATCACCACCCCTGATGGCCCGATCGATTTCTCGGGCCGAGCGTTCTACGTCTACGCCCTGCAGGGCATGAAACCCCACCATGCCGCGGCAAAGTGGAACTTTGTCAACTTCCAGGGCCCAACTTATTCCGCAATCCTTATGGAGTACACCACCCCTCCTTCTTACGGTTCGACGACCGTCTGCGTCGGCATGATCGCGAAAGACGGCGAGATTGTGAAGGCTGGTTGCGACAGTACTGTCACTCACCTCAAGTCTGCGGGCGACCCGGTGAACGACTGGCCCGCCCCAAGTGAGGCCAAGTTTACCTGGGCCGGCAAGACCAAGGATGGGAAGGAACTTGCCGCCGTTCTCGAGGGCGCACTCGGTGAGCGTCTTGATAGGATAGACGTCATGGCTGAAGTTCCAGGATTTGTAAAGAAGATAGTACAGACCGCAGCTGGAACAAAGCCATACGTGTACCAAGTAAGTTCTATCATTCCCCACCTTCTCATTTTGAACTCGGGTGAAATAGCTAATATTTGAATGTTCAGTACTCCCCGCAATTGAAGCTTACTCTTAAGCTCAAGCTTGGTGAAGAAGAGATCTCAGAAGAGGGTGAGCTTCTAACAGAGGCGACCTTTATATCAGAGTAGACATGTTGGCTCTGTTTCTGTGTCCAGTACCTGGACACATCTGGGGCTAACCATGTGGCTTGCAATGGCCTTTTCTTCCTTTGGTACTTTTGAGACACTCGACTTCTTCTTATGTTGGGCTACAAATGATTATTACATCTTATAATAATACATGGGACAAAGAGTCCCTTTAATCGTACAGCTTTTTTAATTCCTTCAATAGAGAATTTTTGTAACCAACTAATGCTTTAAACTGAAAAAGTTTCATCTTGCCATCAATGCCTTATTAGTGTGGTCGGAGAGAAACAGCAGCGGGGTCCACTCAGATCCGCGTATCTCACCTCTCTAAAAATATGTTAATAGCGCCGACTCATTACAATGATAGACTAGAAAATCTTGTGGAATGGAGAAATCGAAATAGACATTGGAACCACGGGTATCGGATTTCGCTTTTACATCTGTTGCCCATTGTACGCTATAGCCCATTACTAATTGCATTCTTCCGCGGGGGCGGGCCAGCGAAGGGGGAAATTTGGCGCGGAAGCGGCTTCAACTCTTCGACTGGCATGCAGTGACCCAGGATCTGGTCTTGCAAGGGTAGAAAAGACCACCAGAGAACTTCGGCGGTTCATGACTATATCATCATCGCATCGTATCTGTTCGATTCTAGCCTCCAGGTCGACTGGAGATACTTCTGTCTTGTCCGAGAGGAAGAGAAAGAGGAGGAAAGGGGGCATTTCAGAATCAAATACACCAGAGAAGAGGTATCGGAGCACATTGAGAGGTATAGACCAGTGAGGGAGATGCCAGTATACACGGGCAGATTCATCTAATTTCACTCGAGTCTGATAGGGAGATCGAACTCACCCCGCGCAAAGGCAGGCGCGTGGTTAACTTCGCTATTGAGTGGGCAGAAGGCGCGAGAGTGGCGGAGTAGAACCCGCTCATCAATGATAGATCCAGGGCATGCAAGCCAGCGTTCGATCCAGCATTGACAAGAGGTTGTACGCAGCATTGAACATTTGTTGTACTTGATGTTCTTCCCGCACGAACAGCTCGGGTCTCACTCGAGAGCTTACTTGACGTCAAAGCTGTGTCGTATGCGAAGCGGATGTTGGTGGTGGTGGTCGGAGCCTGGGTGGAAGGAGCTGCCGGATGCTGGGCCGGCCCATGCACGTGACATAGGCACGGCAGCTCTCATCTCACGGCAGGCTGCCGGCACACCTTCACTTTCTTTCACTCCCTCACTATTGTTTACAGTCAATCTCTGTGATTGTGATTATCTGTCCTAGACATTGTTACACATCCACTAAGTATTTATTGTTATCTTGATATTATCAACCATGCCTCCGACCTTTCAGAGAGGAGGCCCTTCAAGGGCCAAAGGCACTGTGGTGCCCATTGGTTCTGGCAGGGTTGGCGGCAAAGGCAAGGGCTTGATTGCCCCTCGACGACGCCAGTATGTATCCTTGGAGCTAAACAGAGGACCATCGACTGACATCCCTTCAAGCAAGGTTAGCAAGGACGCCCTCAAAGGCATTAGTAAGTACGACCTGAAAGTGTCGACAAGGGTGATGCTAGTCGAAGAATCTGCAGACTGATGTTTTCTCTTCCACCACACCAGCTCGACCTGCCATTCGGTACGTATATATCCATCCCTTGCTTCGCTCTCATTAAGTATTTGGGCTCTGGTGGTATTGTGGTATAGTATTGTGCTGATCTGTGATGTGTTGCTAGTCGTCTTGCCCGCCGGGGTGGCGTAAAGCGCATTTCAGCCACCATCTACGATGAGGTGCGAGTGACCCTCGACAATCGCCTGCGCGCTGTAAGACCGACTACATTCTCTGCACTTTGTAGTGAGATGGCTAACAGGCACTTAGATACTTAAAGACTGCGTTCAAGTCCTTGAGTACCGCGGTCGAAAGACTGTTACGGTGTCAGATGTAAGCTCTTGTCCACAGCAACTCTGGCTCTGCGAGCTTTTTACCTCTCAAGCGATGTTTACGAGCGGCTGTGCGGCTAACCTTCTCAACTCTCCATAGGTCATCTTCTCTCTCAGGCGCCTCGGCCAGCCCATTTACGGTTTCGATCCGGAGACTTATGTTCCCCCGTCTCGTAAGGGTCCGAACCATGGCGTGCCCAATTCGCAAGGAGCCTAATCCCCCCGCCAGCAGCTACCATGTTGCCCCATCTATCTTCAGTCCTGTGCCTGGTGATTTTTGTTGGAGTTGACGGCATTGAGAGGTTTTTTCCTAACACTTACGAATTATGACAAATGAAACGATACCAGGCGTCAGTTTCTTTCGGAGGTAAAAGAGGATTTACGTACATGCGATTCGGCATGAGGGAATTGGTACACACATCGAAGAAGGAAAATGGTAAATACAGGCACAGGACCGCTTTGAGAAGAACGATTTGCAACAGTTTAACACGTGCTGAGAAGGGACAAGGGGCCTTTTAAAGCCCGGGGTATATTCATCCATCCGTTCATATCTCATGAGCCCACTGCTATTTTTTTTATCTCTTCTTCCTGCTACTGTCAAGGTCCGCCAATACCTCGTCCAACGACTGCGTCGCCCTCCTCTCGCGCTTCCTAAACGAACCATTAAACATCTCGGGGAGGATCATGGTGCTGTTTGCGTGTTCTTTCGCGAATCCCACGGCGGCATCCTTGCCGCACTTCTCCCTCGTCAACTTGACAGCTCTCCTCAGAAGGTTCACTCCGACCCCCTCGCCCCGGTGCGACTTTGCCGTCGTCCAGGCCTTGATTACGCATCTTCCCCCTCGCAGGCTAGGATGTCTACCCTTGCGCCTACTAAGCGAGGTAAAACTAGGCTCTAGCCTCAGCACGAGAGTCCCGATGATTTTGTTTCCCTCATGCGCGGCGAGGACCATGTCCCGCCTACAATCCCCCGACGACACCCACGAAGGGATGACATCCTGGGCGAGGCGGACGTACCCTGCTGTGAGGTAGTAGACGGCAGCCAGATAGGTCGCTATCAGGAGGGCACACATTAAGAAGGGTACAGCGAGATCTCCTCCCCTTGCGCCGTAAGAATAGTGGAAGACGAGGGTCATGGAAGTCACAAGGCCGGTTAAGCAGAGTGGGTGGGTGCCGAGGGCTACTGCTGCCTCTTTGCGCTGTTCCGCGACGGATTCGGCCACAAGCTGGAGGGCGTCGGTCTTGTCATCTTCATTCGTGAGGATTTCGAGAGATAGAGGGGGGATGTCGTTGAGCGGCACCAGAGGCGTGCTTGCGCCTAGGGGCGAAGGTGAAGAGGGGACGTATGTGATGGTGGGCTCGAGGAGCGGCGTGTTAGTCTGGGAGGAGAGTGCGGAGTGGTTTAGAGCAAGGTTGGCGCGTAGAAAAGTAAAGAATGCTGTTGGATGGCGAAGTTAGTCGGAGACGTGGAACTAGGAGAAAATGCAGGGACCGGAAGCTCCTGGTTGCGCGAACAAGCTAAATTTGCCGGCCGATAAGCAGCCACACGCAACATACAGGCTTAGAGCTCTGGGGGCAGCAGAGTTTCTCTCAAAGGTCGCCCATACCGAGGCCAGGACAACAGAGCCCCCGTTCCCGAGTATTTTCGAAAGGGAGCCGTTGCCCGAGGCCAAGGACAAGACGACATTGCCGCCGGTCAAAGGGATAACGAAGCGCACGTGAGGAAAAAGAAAAATTAGCCCTTACCAGTACTTGTTTTCAAGGCCGGTACCGAATTAATTTTGTCGACTATCGAAGAAGGATGGCAAGCACTGAGATCGAGTTCCCGGACCTGGACGTGGCGGTGGGATTCCATCACGACCCCCAAGTGGTCTGGTTCAAGTCGGGCGTTGTTGGTCGTGATAGTGGGGCTCAACAGCTAACAAATTTTCCGCCGCTTCGAAAATCGATCACCAAAACCGCCCGACTCTCTGAAGAGTCTTGCTTCGGACACAAATCGAAATTCGCTTGTTCAGTCTGACCCTGCTGGGATCTGTATTATGTGTATAGCATTCGCTTGAAGGACTCTCAAGCAAATTCGATCTATACAAATTCAATAGAAAACACCGTGGGCCGATGGTGTGAGCGTTGATGCGTGTGTGTTGGTCGTCGGTAATGGTAAATTGATAGGCCGAGGATTAAAGTGAGGATTTTAGCAAGACGACTTAGACGGGGGTATACGCAATGGATATATATCCCCGCAACTAGAAGAAATGACGAGATGACGAGGAATGCTCTGCTTCCCACAAAAGATTTTTTTCCTTTGATTTCCAAGGCGGGCAATGCACTGTTCGTTGTCCGGGGAATGTCCGGACTAGGCAATAGACGGGTTGGGCAAGGTGCAAACAGACGTTCCGAGTGGATGAAGATCACTGATCAGTGATGGGTCATGGCATTATCGTGGGACCAGCCGCCGATATGAGAAAAAAAAAGAAAAACCGAGGACTGATCTAGTGTGGCAGCCGAGACCATATCTATACTTTGACATGAATGCGGGCGCCCTATCAAGAAACGACACAAAAAAAGAAGATAAAGAAAAAGGAAAAGAAAAAAGAAGAATTGAACAAAGTACACGCCTTCTTGCAGCACGGTACTCACGCCAACGCTTGCGTGGATGAGCGCTTTCGTCGAAACCAGCCCTCCCTTTCGAAACATGCTCCTCGCCTAGTTGGTCGACGATTTGGTCATTCCTGACCTTTTCCCACCATCACATCCAACCCGTCCTTCTCTGTGATGGGCTAAAGCGGCCCCCGCCTCCTCCGACACTCTGGTGCCGACTATGCACATGTCTTTGCGCCCGATAAGACGACAGGTTGACCGACCAATGGTGTTTCCTGGGCGGATCAACGAACTCGGGCGAAGTGTGCATCAAGATCCATGTATAGCTCTGGTGTCTGTGGATACCCTCCCACTTCAAAATCCAATCCAATCCAATCCAATGGGTTGTTAAAAAGAAACGAGAAGCCAACGGAAAAGTAGTAGATGACTTGAGTGGTTGGCTCGAAAGAGCCCGGACATAGCGTAGTGTACGAATATCGAGCCCACTCCCTGCAGATCTGCGCTATCCGCACACTCGGAAGTGGGTTGGCTGTCCGTTGGTGTTTTCTTTGGAGCTACTTTCAACGAATATGCAAGAAGGATCCCTCCGATTCCCGATGCAGTTAACCTCTGGCGTCTGTTGGTTGCTTTGTTTCACACCATGCATTTTTATTGTTTGCTCTCATCGAGCGAATCTAAATACATTCTCATGTCTTCGACGATAGCGTGGTTGTAGCGCAGCGAGGCATATCTACTGCACGTTGCATGTATGTCGGTGCGGCTGTTAGAGCAAGTTTGTGAGAGTGAGTAGGCTGGAGCGTGTTTGGGAGCGCCAGGACCAGGGGCACGAGGACGGTGTCTTTGTAGTGAGTACTTGAATGGAAGACGGGTTTGCTTCGTGCTCCTTCGTAGCTCATACCCCGCAGTTTGCTCGGATCCAGGACTGAACTGAGTTTACACTATCACTTCACACACATCCATTGCATCGAACTTGCGACCCGTGACAGATAGACAGACTGGGGGGCTGGTCCTTGGCTCCTTGGTGTGTCGGTGAGGTTGGGTTCCTATTGAAGGTTGGCACGTAAGTAGTGTACGAAGCAAAGTCTGGCCCGGAAATAGAGCCATGAGCTTTTCTTGGTAACAACTCCTCACATTAATATCGAGGTTTATGGCGCTCGACGACTCCGCAGGACAATGTCCATTGATCTTTTACCCAGCTTGGGAAGTGCATGTGGGCAGACTGTCATATGGTAGATCGTCCAACCGACGGGTTTATGCAAAGATTCGGATCCTCTTGGGAACGTATTAAAAAATAGTAAAAAATCAAGACCACAAGAACGTCGAGAAAAATACCAATCCATGTGTCCCAGCGTTTCGATAGACCTGGTGCAGCTTCATTCTGAAACAGGGATTGCCTGTTCATAGTCCTTGAGTGGAGGCACACGCCCGAGATTAGCGACGGGTGGATTTCGAAGACTCCACCACGCTGCAGCACGCAGTAAATTGTACGAAGCAGTCCAGTGCGCGGAGATGACTGGATGAGAGGGTGTTATTCGATCGAATGTACGCGCAAGTGTTTGGGGGATGGTATTGAGCTCAGAGCAGGTCGCAAGCAGGAGCTCAGCTCATGTTGACGCGGTTGATCTAGTATTTACTGTCTAGCCGCAAAGTAATACGCAGGAATACTTCTTTGTGTGCATTCCCTCAGAATTGATGTAATTGAAATGGCTACCAATCGTTTGGGCCCAGGATCTTGAGAGCCCTACCATATGGAATTTTACAATGGACCGTGGGTAGGCGGGCGTTCTTGGACAATTGACTTTTGACTGTTTGGATTTCTGGTCTTCCACAAATCAAAGATTGACGATATGTCTTCGTCCTAAGGGAACTGGCTGACGCAGCTCGGGGCATTGGTCGCATGGGTTGACTACCAAGCCCGTCGGCGATTTCGTCAGACCCTCCCAGACATGACGACGATTTCCTGGGGTCGGGATAGCCTTAACTGGGTACCCCGGAGCTTGTCGTGCTACGAAGTGCGTACTTGGCAAGGCGCTGACATCGAGCACGCCTCGTTTTGAAACAATGCAGGACACCCCACCCTTACGCCTGGGACCCTCAGACCCGTACGATCAAATGTCAAGAAGGGGTTCAGAGCCGTGTGGCGGTATTGACTGGTTTTTGGCCCTCCTCTCCACTTGCGTGATGTGCATAAGGATCGCTGGTGGGATGGCGCCATTGGCACGAAGCAAGACAGGTTTGGTGTCCCGCTCGGTGAGAAACCTCCTGGAGAGACTAAGGATTGTGGCTCGATGCTCATTTCATTCTTACTTCGTCGGTGCTGTCAGATTTGCTTCTGCCCTAGTGGTTGATGGTGGTGTGGCATAGATGATGGAAAGCTGTGGTGGGGCTTGACCAAGGAGCTGCTTATCTCGCTGGTTGAGTTTACAATTCTACTTCGTAGGATTCCTTCAAAAAGACAAGAACGTTGCGGAATAACACCTCAGAGTCGATGTTGTCCAGCTTGGAATTGTGCTGCCTAGGCTCTATCTCTCCTAGGGCCAAGTGTCCCATTCCGTTGTGGTTCATTGTGATTCATTGCTTACTTGCAGTTCTTGATGGCGGTTTCTCGGTTCGCCGCAAATACAGCCCACAACGCTTACCATCCCTCCTCTCGGATGACCCATTGCTCGGTCGATATCAGAGATTGCCCACACTTATTTGGTTATCCCTACTAGACATTCGGTTCGTCGCTCTCATCGAAGAGACATTGTCGGATGTCAGGGTCGGCTCAGTGACGGGGAGAGTCAAGTGCGGCGAGGAGCCCCAGCATTCGAGAGTTGTGGTGGGTGAGATGCTCAAAATCACACTGATCCGTTCTATATCCATGCCTTCGGTTGATTGTTTTAGTGCTGGACTTTAGCCCCGTCCGGCTGCCGCCTGCCTTCACTAACAAATAGTATTATACTGGCGCCTGATCCCACCGAATGCTGGTCGTGGTGTGGTTTATGAAGTAAGAGGAATTCTCCTGGCGGTTCAAAGCACTCCCCAACACCAAAAGACGTGCTCTGAAAGATCAACTAAACTAATTTACCTTCTACTCGAGCTAAATACACTAATTAATTAGAAGAGAATGCATGGGGTTTCATAGGGCGGTGCTGTGGCTGTGCTCAATAACTTGACTTGTCCTTGTCTCTTGGACTGGTGCGTTAGCTCCCTGTATATCTCAGAGTCGGTTCGAAACTTACTACATATTTGCCTGGCCAATATTCAACGCAAGGCTTGGTCTCGTCCAGAAGCAAGACACAGACAGGATTGGATGAGACCCGATTGTGCTGTGCTCCAGGACAAGTACGAAGTGTTGCTTGCAGAAAGTTGAGGAGCAGGCTCGCATTCCTTACCAAAATGGACCATTCGAAAATGTTAGTTTGATACGTTTTCCAAGTTGGCATCTGGTGACAATCGACATTGGAGATTTTCACAGCCACAAATATTGTAAGTACTCGATACACTGTTGTGTACCGCCACCACCCAGATCAAAATGTAGATGTACACTCTTCTCTCTCAACAGCCTGGTTGTACAGTGAGTGAGAAGACGAGGAGACTCTCCAAAAGTACCTGCTCAGTCACCTTGATCTTGTCCATCCTCGCCTTGACCAGCGCAAATTGGCGGGAGAGTATGCAAGAGAGCACAGAATCTACTTCAGAATTACATCCTGAACGTGATCAACTGGTACCGGACGGACAATTGGAGTTGTAGGACTCAAAATCCTCCATGTTCAGAGAGAGGATGTATTCATGTGCCTGCATCGCGCTACTCGTCACTGCCTTGGGTCTGCCTTGCGCCTCAGTCTCATCCTCACAGCCGATTTGCTCCGCTTCCACCCCGAACCCCGCGAGACTCAGCACAGAGATTGCTCGTTCGTTTATCGGAGGGAGAAAAGTCGAGGATCAAGACGGGATTCAAATGCCGGGAAGGTCTTGACATCAGTTGCTTCCTCGTTTCTAATGGTTGTGGGAGGCCCCCAAGTTAGTGTACAAGGTGACATATCGAGCTGGATAATAAACGTGGGAGCCTGCGGTCTCGCCGTTTCCCGTTGCGGTCCTGTCCTCATCAATCCCAAGACAGTAGCACAATTTGTTGATTCTTGTTATCATCTGCCTGGCAGAGAGCTGAGAGCTCAACTTGAACCCCTCGGACGCAACGGCACGTTCTGGCTCGCTTTCCTTGTGACACCTCTTGCCGTTTCTCCGTTTCCTGTTTCCCGTTTGTCGTTCCCCATCCCCTGTTCTCCGTTCCCTGCTCTCCGTTCCCCAACCTAGCGGAGGCAGTGAGCCAGGTCCAGTGCAAGAGTGTATGTCAAGCCAGGTCCTGTCCTTTCCAATTGTTCCCCTTCACCATTCACCCCCCACACTTCCAACCAGCTGGCGTAATCCGACCCCGCCGCCGCCGACTAGGAACGGGTGAGAGCTTAAGTCCTAGCTCGACAAGTCCTAAATTCTGGTCTCACCTCGACTCCAGGCCCCAACCTCGACCTTGACTTGACCTCGAAAGATCTGATCTTCAACCCCTCCAATAGTCAAATCTTCCATTGTCCCCGCTCCTTTTGATTCTCCAGATCCGACCTGAAGAAGCACAAAAAATGGGAAGAGGTTACATCACTCTTTGTTCCTCCTAGATCAATCCTATTCAATTTTTGGTTTTACCTTTTTGACCTTCACTTCTCTTCTATGCTCTCCGTTCCACTAGCTCGCCGCGACTATGGACCTAGAAAAACCACGCCTCTCGTTGTCTATTGCCGGCGACCTGCCGGCTTCAGGACTCTCAGCCCTACGGCTTTCTACTCGATCTCCTTCATTCAGTCGCTTAAGCCTTAGGCGGTCAAGAGCTTCGTCCATCTCTACAGCTTCATCTTCAGAATTATCTCACGGTGCCGTGTCCTGCGTGTAAGTGCTTATTTCCTTTTCGTTTAGCGTCTCACATCTCAGATCTCACACCTGCCCTCACACCTCGCACGACTCCAGTCTCCAGCGTCACGCCTCAGCTCTCTGGCCCCGTCCCTCTCTTCCGTCGCCATGCTAGGAGATCCCGACTAACCATAGGAACATCAGAGCACGAGAGACCTCTCGTGATGACTGCGCATTCAATCGTTTTATGGTCTGGGTTGCCGTTAAACGCAATGCATCCCAACGAATGACCCCGGCCGAGCGCCTCGAGTGCCCATTACTACGGTGTAGGAAGAGATTTTGTAACCATGAGTTAATGCTCCGTCATCTTTACTCGTGTGAAGAGTTGGAGTCTGGCGAGTACTGGTGTTATGAGTGTGGGAAGGTCGAGAACTTCACCGATGCGAAGTGTAAACGGTGCCTGGGTCATCCTACGAAACGACGCAAGATGCTGTCCATGGCCAAAACCTTCTTTACTTCCCTGGGACATAAGTCTAAGAAGGACGCTATGCTCAACTCACCTCCAGAGGACGACCTAAACCCGCCTCCAAGCTACGATTCCCTAGCTATCGAGTTATGTACCACATCCGAAATCCACGAGATCGATTCGATCGAGATTCCCACTCTTAATCCAGCGCTGCGCTCTCATCCCCAGCGGATATCCTCCCAAGGCCAACCGCCTAGGCCAAGACCAGGGCCGGAACCCTCTCCCCTGCTCTCCATGATTTCGCCTCGGCCCACACCCCCTTGTATTCATCCTGCCGAGCTGGAAAACAGCATGATGATGAATCCAGCTGGTCCTGAAGGCGTGGTCATGAGCTGGATAAATGATCCGACCGCCTACATTCCCTCAGACTTTACCAACCCGGACAGAAGGTCCATTGTCTCTTTTGGTTCTCATACCGGAGACGAACGTCGTGTGAAGACCCGGAGCAAGACTCTGGCCCCCAGCTCCTCTCTTCGGTCAAATGCAAGCAACTCGAGCACCAATAGCACCAACAGCACAAGCAGCACCAGCACCACTGATTCGGCTCAAACTGCGAATACAGAGTTTTCCATCTCGCCGTCGGAATGGGGAGACGTGTGGCCGTTACCCTCAATGGATGCTGACCTCGACTCCCCAATGTCCAACTTCTTGTATCAGGCAAAATATGAGAACAAAGATTTGCATCGGACGTCTCCGTTCGGCAGCCCGATGGACGATGATCTAGTCGTGGCAGACGTTATCTCGGAGCTGCCTGCAGACTACCCTCCATTTAGTTCTCTTCCTAATGCCCCCGGTGATCTCTTGGACCCTACTGCTCTTCTGACTTTCGACACGTGCGATCTGGACTCTGGAATGACCTCTACTCTCCCTGACCTGGTCCCTAGTAATGGTGATCAAGATAGTAGCATTACGACGCCTTCCTCTGCCAGCGGACCCTCCACATTCGACTTCCCTAGGTTACCCCATACGGAACCCTCCTCCCTTGTTATGTCGGTTTGGGAAACTCTTCAGGCTCACGTCTCTTCATCGAAAGTCAAGTTACAACCTCTGGATACTAACAGTTTGGCCCTCCGTTTCTCGGCGATGGATCCTAGGGAAGTAGTATCCATTGGCCACGCCGCACTGAACCGATTACTGAAGAGCGAAGCCCCTGAGTCACCGTTAAGCCTACTATGCTTTGTCCACATGGCCTATTCGTATTTCCTTGTTGTTCACGAAGAGGATGCTCAGACTCACTCGAAAGATCTCTTCTTGCATGCCCTGAGTTATGCCCGTAGCTTTACCACTTCTTCCCCGAACGAGTATCTTGAGGTCACCCGCACGCTCTGGCAACCGGACAATTTCGAGACATTTGAATTTGGGGACATGCCTTCTCTTGGAATACAGCTACCGATTACCCCAACCCAGTTCTTTAGCAATGTATCTGCTAAAGGCAAGGAGCGCATGGGTGGATTTGACCCTCAACCCCAGAATGTGGATTCACTGGTTGGGGTTGCACAACATCTCCTTGATGGTAAGAACTCTCCCTTCTTTTCCATATGTTCAGATTACTGACAAAACAATAATTCGTACAGAATTCGAATACTCTATTTTGCCCGGAAATGCGCCTCAGGTCTTGGAAAGCTTGGCCTCAGACCTTTGGACAACGCACCTTAAAGAAGCAAGTCTGCCATGCAGAATTGGAAATCCCGTCTTTTCTGTCTCGGTTAGCACCATTGTCGATATTATGCGTCGAAAATTCGACAGCATACCTGACTTGACAGCCGCACTTTCCACTGTCCGCAACAGAGTCACCAAGGGCCAGATAAACACTGTTCGAAGAGCGGAGCTGGAGCTCTTACAAGCGGCTAATGTAAGCTGAAGAACCGTCCCTATTTGACTTGCTTTGTGAAGTATCTGGAAAACTAACAGCTGGGTAGGGTTCTATTCCTTCCATGGCTTTCATGATGGACTATGCGCCGTTCGTTCGAAGGCAATGCGATGCTCTTTACAGCAATTTATCACTGAGCGCCACTCCTCGATCAACTTATTACAGCTACGCCACCAATCTTATCGAATCCATCATCACTTCAATTTCTCCTCGCCAGAAGTCTCAAGATCTGACCGACCTGTTTAATTCCCTAACCGATCAATTCATCTTTGATGGCCCAGACACGTCTCTACAGTACAATCTGCAGTCCGATATCGAATCTCCACTGATCGACTCGGGGACAGCCTCAACGAAGACCTTATCTAGTGGCCTGCCGTCTCCTGAGCAACAATTACCAGAGCACGTTATGCGCGATGAGCCAGCACAGAACTATGCTCAAGTAAACAAGTCAGCCGAACCGGAGCTTCGCCCCGAGCCCCAGAAGATAGAGGCGGATGCCTGTTGTGAGATTTGCGGTTACAGGCCTAAGGGCGACCCGCAATGGTTCAAGGGCAGCATGGCGAAGCACAAGAAGCTGCAGCACTCCAAGGCCCCGCCGCGGATCTATAAGTGCCCGTATCCGGGGTGCACCAGTCAGTACAAGAACCGGCCAGATAACTTGCGGCAGCACCAGCTGGATAAGGGCCACTTTATCGATGGAGAGAACGCGAGTAGGCGTCCGACTAAGAGGAAGAAGTTGGAGTAGCGACGGTTTCCTCTTCGGTCCTTTCTGACTTTCCGTTCTCCACAATAAGCGCCTCGTCTTTGGATTTTTTTTTTTTGTTCTATCCTCTCCTTTTATTTTTATTCCTTTTTAGAGGTTGTTTCCTCTCTTTTATTTTCTTCATTGGGAAGACTTTACGTCTTGGAAATTTATGGGACTGGGACTTTTTGTCATGATACCAAGTGTTATAGAAGGCGATTTAGGCGTTTGGATGTCTCGGGGCCCGGGTGTACGGCTCCTCTCTTCTTCGTATCTACCTAAGTACGAAGGTATAAATTACTACTATTATAAATCTTTTCCACATTTGAGATCTTGAGCGCTTGATGCGGTGAGCAATGGACGAACAATTTGAACAATTTGAAAGCACACATATTTCGTATTGATTACCAAGTCCGGTGCGTAATCGAGCTTGTGGAAGAGACGCCTGGCAGTGCCGAGGCGGTCTCAACTCTGCTGCCGTGTAGGGGTGTACCACGTCGCTTTGAAAAGGCTTGGGCGGTACATTCGGTCGACACAGCCTTCGAAACGCGAAAGCACGTGACGTCAGCTTTGCATTTCAGCGCTGGGGTACTGGTACTTTGCACAAGAATAGAACAAGCATCCAAACACGCCACGCCACCTCACACAGTGTGTCTATTCTAGTTTTGCTCATGTATTTCGTGGGGACGCTACAGAATATTTACAGTTAATATGATTAAATAACACTGTAAAGCTAGGGTAACTAGTATAGTGTCTGTCTATGAAATATACACTGTCCAAATTCCGGATAAGTGATTGGTGTATGTGACGGGCTAAGAGTGTGCCATTCTGGAGAAGACGGGGATCAAGTAAGACAGTGCGAAGTGTCTCTAACCAGTACCCTTGCAAGTACCGAATACGCCACGCTGACGCGCGCTGATGGGTGATGTTGTGGTCTCTTCCACGAGGATTCCTAGTGTTCTGTAGTATCAAGCGGCTGTAATGTTTATGGCAAGGCGAGAGTACATAGTACACAGTACACCCCATCAACGGCTGACCCAAGTCCAGCCAAGGAAAACTGGCCTGTTCAAACCATTCCATGCTGGACTGGGCTAGTGCGGCGGCCTCTCATTGGTCGACTTACCGTTCGACCCAGTGTTATTGTCAGGCAGCCGGTCGGATTTTTGGGGTCCCAGCACCTTCCCACACCAGCCC